>JAZHYW010039976.1:0-102700 GCA_037355805.1 Ixodes ricinus
CCCACGACTATGTGATGAAGATAGTTCCCACGGTGTTTGAGAAGTCCCCTTCGGAACGCATTGAGTCATACCAGTACACATATGCTTACAAGGTGAGTGGTGCAGGAGTCCCATGCCTGGAGAGTGCCTGATTATCCGGTTTATTTTTGCCACTCCTGGCACAGAGCTACGTCTCCATCTCCCACTCGGGGCGCATCATGCCAGCCATCTGGTTCCGCTACGACCTGACCCCCATCACAGTCAAGTACACCCGTCGCAGCGTGCCCTTGTACAGCTTCCTCACTTCGGTAAGTGGTACGAAAAGGGAAAGGATGCGCCCCTTTACCCACAAGCTGTGGCACTTGACGCAGCGACTCTTGACCCCGACTGCTGGTCTTGTGCCTTTGGCTTTGCTTTATGACTATAGTGCATAAAAGTTCTGCATATCGTAGCTTTGTGGCACGGCCTCTGACATTTGGCGTCTATTTCCGCAAGAAATATGATAGAAACTGGGTATCGAGCATTTATACCGAGGTTGTCTTGATCTATACACTATGCTAGAGTTCGCTTTTGCATAGAGTGAATAGCCTGTTCACTGGTAACACGTTGATATTTTTTGTCATTACTGTAAAATCCCGAATGGATGTGCACCCAGGGGAGAAGAGATAAATGGTGAAAAATAAAGGGTGGATAATCCTTCAAGCTAAGACGGCAAACTTCTGTTTGCCGTGAGCGACATGGAGGCACTCCCTGCGAACTCTCAGGATACAGGAATTGGTGTCATGGGTACACCAAACTTGCATTGGACTTTAAAGGGATACTACAACGAAATTTCGGCATTTATTTAGTTTATTTGTTGGCCTATACGTGCTCATGGGAGCAGTATCACATCAAACACACCAATCTTTTGTTGAAAAAGACACGAAAAGGAATTTTAAAATGAATCGAACGATTAGCAAAGGGCATCTGGTGGGTCTCGCTAAAGCCTCGTTTGTAATGCCCGTCTAGGAACCTTGACAGGTAGTGACGATGCCTGTCTCGTCTAGAACTATACATGCCTTGAACCTGACGTCATCTTGCCAGCTCTCCGGCCACCACGAGAGAAGAGGGGAAGGAGAAACTCCCCTCTCACCTGGATTCTCTTCTCTGCGTCCCAGACGTCGCTATTCTCCCTCTACAAGATCGTAGAAGATTAACCCGTCATTCAAAATTCATACAAAGGCAGCTTTGGAGTTAGTTGCGGTGGCCCGATTGCTGGCATGCTTCGGCCGCTTCGGTGGCTGGAAGGGCTAGGACATCCTGTCGACGTCAGCCTCGCCGCAGCTTTGCTCGTCCCGAGACAATCTACATCACGATTGCTCCGGGTGTCACATTATCTCCGCTTGCTGCTCTCCGAGCGCTTGCCAGAGGGGCCGTTTATAACGAAAAATACAGCCATCAGGCTCAAAATAAAAACATGCGATTGTCATTTACGGATGTTGTGGATAATATTCAGCCTATATCTGAACATGATGGGTATATTTTAAATTTCCTTGAAGTATCCCTTTGAAGGGGAACTCCCCTATTTTTCGATAGTTTTTGATTTGATTGGAAATCGGCAGACCGCATCAATAACTCTTTCTTTCTCAACTGATACCCAAAATATTTTATAAAGATAATTGTTTTTCGTGAAGTTATTGAATTTTCAAGTTACGCCTGCGAGGGTTCCAGGAGGCGGCTCTCTACTGGCAACAATAAAAAATCCCTACTTTTCCCTACCCGTGTGCGTCACCTACGGGCAGGCGGACGAGTGACCCGGGCAGCCGTGCAGTGGCTTTCCGGCGCCAGCGATTGTCACAGCTTCAAGGTTGAAAGTTCCTTTGCAATCGGTAGCAATCTGTGCTCCACAGTAGACTGTAGGAACACTGCTAGGAAAAGCTTCTTCTTTACCCTTGTTTTTGTGAGGGGAAAAATGTGCTCCCTGTCAGCAGTGGGGGTGAGCTACGTCAAGGTGCTTTTGCGTGAGCTGTGTGCCGAGAGAACTAGTGTCACATGAAACATTCTCACTTATGCTCGGAATACTTTATAGCCGTGTGCTGCGAGTTGAGCATCCTTCAGCAGCTGGAGCAGCCTCAGTGAGCGACAAGCTCAAGCTGGCTGTGACCACTACGACATCCGTCCAAAGAGGAGCGCTAATAATACAGAGAAAAATAGTGCTCATTATAGCACTATAGTCGACATTTGGTGCAGTCACATTTGTTCACAACTGATTCAGTGATTTTTTTTTTCTTTTTTATAAACACCATATTTGTTTTGGACATCGAATCTAGCTCTGGCTACTCTGGGAGTTCCACTCACGAGAAGTGAAACGTCTAAACAATGTTCAAGTCTGAGTTTAGACTTTCGACACATCGCTAATCGTGTCTGGTATTGCAGAGATTCAGGGAGCAGGTGTTGAGCTTCATTAATATACGATAGAGCCGTTGCCTTTTTTGTCAAATGGTTGGCGTGCAATATTCTCTCGCAGAAGAAGTGGTGGAAACATCTTTATTTTATTCTATTGCGGAGAAAGGTTATATATGGCTGAAAAGTTTTTAAGACCATGAAAATATTAATGTCGTTGAGGGGAGGCATGTAAATTTACTGCTGATAGAAGCTGTGCAAAACCAAAACTTGATTAAAAAAAAATTCTTAAATAGAATTACCCCTTCCTATGTGCACTCGTAAATGAGTGTTTAAGCGCAATGCATTCTACTCCAACATAAAAAAAAAATATATATGTGGGTACAAATATTGTTTGGGGGTACCTTTTGTTAACTTGTTTTTTTTTTTTTAATTTCATTATGCATTTTTGTGCTTTATGCACTACTGTACTTTCAAGCAAATATTCTTTATTTGTAGATGAATAGCGTATTTCTGTATTTCATACGCCTTTCATTCCAACTTGATGTTCTTGGTGGTTGCAGAGTTATTTTTGTTTTTATTTTAGCACAATCTTCACGAACAGTAACCTGCCATATGGCCTACATAAATGCCGCTCATCCCACTATATAGTACATTTCAGTGTTTACGAGAATCAGTCTACATGTGTTAGGTCACAGCCCAGCTCGCGCATGTTCATCGCTTTGGAAGGCAAGCAAAGCATGTGTCACACGCACGAACATTGAAAATGGCACCGACCAGAGAAGCGCTTTCCTGGAATGGTCTATAGATATTTTGCTAAATTACTTAAGCACCAATAAGCATATACATGCTACAAAAGCAGTTACACATGGTGGCATCTGCAACCGTAACTCTTCTAAAGAAAGTCTAGAACTAATGGCACGTTCCTTCAGGTAACACGAGCATGTGGGTCACCTGTAGCCACATTCCGAGCATTCTCCGTAGTTCTTGGGTAATTTGTCAAAAAATGTATTGACTCTTCTACTTTTTTTTTTTGCCAGCGTAACTGCCGGCTTCATGAAGGAGAGTGGATTTGCTAGCAATTTCACGAAACTAGCGAACCACGGCTTGAGCGTACCGAGTTGCAAAAACAGTTTTCTCAAAATCCCCATTGCTTACGTTTTTATTTTTACTTTTTCATAGTTCAGCACGTAGGCCAAGGTCATACTTCGTGCAACAAGATTATTATCAACTTCACATAGCTCGAACGCTCCTACTTTCTCAATGTTAGACGCGAGAAAGGTGGGCGCTTGCGTACCCAATTGACGGCCGCGCCTCTCTGCCCGCTGGTGACGTCACATTTGGATGGCGGGAAAAACCGGGTAGAACAATGTTTCGGTTTTGGCAGCGAACAAAATATCGCTTTTTTAATTAACTAGAGCGAATCTGGGGGAGCGAAATAGCATTTTGGAATCAGGAAGCCACCCGCATTCAGATGATGCCTTTGGATTAGGTAGCTCAAAAAATCGGCGGAGTTCCCCTTTATCTCTAAGAATGTCATTACGTGGGATTTTATGAATTCAAGCAGAAAATGCTTTTCCATGTTTTATCATGGCATCTTTAGGGGTGGCCCGTGCGCAGGGATGGATATAAGCGGGCAGGGGGACCGGCCCCTTAAATCTATCCCTACGCACGGGCCATTTTCTTTTTTTACTATTAAAGCTTTTCCTACAGAGCCTTTCACGCTTTCCACTTCAGCGAAGGGAATGCTGGAAAGGAGTCAAGTGGACTCTCCTCCTCTCCAGCATTCACTCTGCTCTAGTGACCTTCCAAGGCATTAATTTCAGATGCTCTTATCACTCATTCTGATCACTTGAAAGTGTATTATTGGCGACTCCAGCGAAATCGACGGCACTTAGCGGGTAGAACACAAAGCTGTGGCGTGCAGGTTCGCTCTTTAGCCTCCTCGAGCGAATCAAATATTCACAGCGCCTGGCGGTCTGAAGACGAAGCCGTGAAAGTAGGTTCAAAAACACGTGGTGAAAGTCGCCAATACTGCCCAAACAGAGGACCTGTGTCTGCTGGTAGCATTTCTTTATCATTGTTGCCTGTAGAGACGTTCAGACTCCTATTTCGAGACGTCGCCCCTAAGATAGAAGTTATTTTCGGTTTTGCAGCATGTGTTTCGCGGTATAAATGTTTCACTAAATTTCTTACTTTGGAGGGAAGGGCTGCTGTTTTGTGACATATTTGTTCTATCTAGACACTGAAAAAATATGTTTTTAGGGGAGTTTAGTGTCCCTTTAAGCTCCATAATCAAAATGAAAGGCTTATGTTCAATACAAGAGTGACTGTGTTGAAAAAAAAACGCAAAGTAAATTGTAGCGCCTTTTTTTCATAGGTTGGTAACTTATTGAGTGTGCCTCATACCAGATGCTGTGTGATGTTTTCCGGTGACCATAAAAACGGCCTCAAGGTGTCCGAGATGCTGGAGCAGTTTTTGGGGCAGCAATTTTTTTACAAATGTCTGGGTCAGCGCGCTTTATTAGCGCCTTAATCCTGAGAAGTTAGATAGGGACTTGCGTGAACTGCGTGCGGATTGCACGGCTAATTGTCACAGCTTGACGCCAAGCGCGTCTTGGCGACGTCACCAATGAACTTTGTGCCGCAGGTGTGTGCCATTGTGGGCGGAACTTTTACCGTCGCTGGCATCGTCGACTCTCTTGTCTTCACGGCTTCGGAAATATTCAAGAAATATGAAATGGGCAAGCTGAGCTAGGGCCCCAGAGTTTCCTCTACGTCACCGCCGCTGCTGCCACTACCCTCTTGACGCTGTGCTCTCCTGCCACCCTTCTGGATAAATGGCGTCCCTGCTTTCACAACACTGCTGGGACAGTGCACCTGCGAGACTTTTTAAGCTCCACAAAGTGGTGCAAACGCAGCAAGCACCCTCCAGGTCTTTGCAAGCAACGCCATGCGAAGTGGTTCCTTCTCCTGATAGCACACGTTTCTACCAAAGACCCTGGTATGGCTTCGGCTCTGCAGAAGCCCTTAGCATATTTGGGAGCTTGTGGCAGAGCCAACTGAAGGATAGTGGGCAGACCAGTGCACCCACGAGGCTGATAGCCGGCAGATATTTTGTCCTCGCCAGATTAACTGTCGGAGTAAGGGTGGAGTCGAATTCTCATCACGATTTTGTTGTGTCTTCCTTCCAAAACTAGGATTAGTTAAATCATCAGTCATGCATAAGTGTGTTCCGAAGAACTGCAACATGTTTTGTACAAACTGTTTTGGGGCACAAAACACCTTTGTTTTGTGCTGGTAAAAAAAAAAAAAAAAGCATTCTCTTTGTTTTGAAGCTTTTCTGCTGTTCATGCTATAGTAGGATCTGCTAGAGTGGAACTCTTATTAACGGAACTTTGCAAATGTTAGGGTTTTTTTTCTTCGGGTTGCCTAAGGGGTCTTTTGTCTTCTGATATGTGGACCAATTTTGCCTTGTCCCTTGGAGTTCAACTGGGAGGTTCTACTGTAGTTTCGTTTTATATGTACATGAGCAATTTTATACTTTGTGCAACTTCTGGTGGTCATTTTATTTTCCCATCATTTTATGTGTGAGGAGATGTGGCTCTTTTTTCTAGCTTTCTGTGTAAAGTTGAAAAATGAATGGAATGGGATAGCACAATTACTGAGTTTGCTTCCAGTTGTGATTGCTATGGTTGCATAAGCAGCACACTTGTTTGCTCTACATTTCAACTTTAAATTTATTGAGTGAATGAAAGCAGTTCTTGTTCTATAGCAAGCATTTTACTGGCTTGTTAATGTTGTTTTTGAAATTGTGTATCATATCTAACATCAGTAATAAAGAAATGCATTTGGAATCCTTGGAATGCAAGTCTTTCATGGTGCAATGCAACCTCCATTAACACACAGAACCTTGAAAAACAATTTTATTTTAGTTTTGGCAACAGATGAGATACATTCATTAAAACAGCAGTCGCTTAGATGGGAAAGAATGTGGAAAGAATATAAAAAAAGCACCTGAAAGGATGCTTTACATATTTCCTTTTTTTAACAATCCTCGTGGTCCAGTCGGGAACATTCAACCCGTTTTTCAGTCCATAAATTGTAATTTTGTACAAACTCTCCAATCCACAAACAAAAACAAAAAAAACAAGGAAAAAAAAGCAAAAAAAAAAAAAAAAAACATTGCGGTCTAGTGTAGTTTTCTTCATCTTCAATCTACTCGCCTCAGTTTTGCAAACTGGTTACCTTTACTCAGAAAAAAGTAAGGGTTGTGCACTCTATTTAAAATAAGGAAGTAGCTCTAATAAATGTAATCGCTTGAGTCAAATTAAATTTAAAAAAGAACACTTGGCCACAATGCATTGAAGGAAGTGCATCGGTGGCACCGAGTGTTGACAGAACGCAGTGAGAGACTAGCGAGTGTATTGCCGAGTTTTCAGTGTTGCTTTGGTTTGGTCGTAGACATCACATGAAATGGCTTCAGTAACGAATCTCTGACGATTTGTGGCTTTGATGAAATATTAAAGGAGCTGTGCAACACTATTCAATTGGAATGTTTTTCACTTTACACGAGCTAACTGGCACTGGTGGGACTCAAGGATACTCACACGCAACGCCACTGGCCAAGAAACTCCTTTGTTGCGGTGTAATTTCAAGGACAAAAGCGATCATTTTCATTCAATCTCTCCTTTGAAAAATTTTATGACGTAACGTGGGGATCGCAGTACACCCATATGACGATATTTGAATGCGGTTCATAGATTGGACCCGAGCATTGCGTGGGCACTCGATTTGGGCTCGTGATAATTACTAGCTCGAGAAGCATTCGGGTAGTGGCCCGTGTCCAATCGCAGCAATGACGACAATAGCCGAGACATAACAATGTCTGGAACTCAGCGCGTGTCCTGTGCTTTGCCAACCCCAGCGCGTGGCTATGATCAACTTTGGCGGCAAATAATCGGCTCCAGATCACGTGGCCGCTTGTTCTGGCTGCGAGTTGAGGGGGTTAACGCTGCTCGTTTTTCTTTAATTTTTTTCTGGGACTTCTATTGCGTGGGGTGAAAAACGAACGCGTGTTTCATAGGTCATTAACGTCAGGGATCTGTTCTAAGCAGTATTTGCGCGAAGTACAAAAATTGTTGCATCGCCCCTTTAATAATTATGAAATATGGGGACCCTTCTTTACAACTACTGGCTGGAGCTGAGCTAGTTGGTTCTTTCCAAATGCAAATCAAGCTTTCCTGAGCAGTATTCTGATAAAACATTACCATATAAATGTTAAATCTTGGTAGTTTTATTTACAAGTTGATCAAATTAATTGTTTATAAAAAAATACTATGCTTTGCTTTAAGCAAAAGTTGTGAAACCATCTTTTGAGCTGGTTGGGAAACAAACCAATCCCTGAGACACGGAGAAATAAAATGACGGACAACACGACACAAAATGTCAAATCGCTTGCTTTTCCCTAGGGGAGTCGGGACTGGGGCTGACTTAGGGATGACAGGGAGAAAGGCGAGTGATTTTGTTCACCTTGGGCAGACGATGCCACTAAAACTTTGGCTATTGACGCATTCACTCGGGTTCAAACAACAATATTTATAAAAGATAGCCTGATTCAGTAGATAATGGCACATCTTGTCAGCTAATTTTAAGACAGCCATTTGATGTCGCGCCATAGTCCCATGGACGCCACTTGTGGCTGCAAATCGCGGAATATAGTCCCATTTTAACACGGAATGCTTGTGGGCTGGATTTTATGTAAAAGCGTCATGCTTGAGTGTGCAAAAAAGCGTTACGCACAGACCAAGATAACAAACATACACAGCACATAGCAGGCAACGCATAACCATCTAAAGAGAAGACCTACTTAGTCATAATTAGGGATGATTAATCATAGTATGTGATGCTTTCCACATGTCGGTGGGAATCAAACCCTGGACCGTACAATCTACAGCTTATTGCCTTCGCTTGGCGCCACAAGAAAGTTTTTTTTCTTGATTGCATCAGTGTTTAGCAAAACGAGACACAACCACCGCTACATAAAAATATGTCACCGACACTTTTGGCTAGTATGTTGAAGTTTCGCATTTTTAAAGAATGTCGGGGAGGCCTGATCAATCTAGGGCAGGCTCTATGTCTCACTGACTTTTGCGTTTTCCAGATACTATGCAATCCCTAGACCATGAACATATTGTATGGCACACTATTGCTGTCAATAGTGAGAAAACAAATACTGCAAGTGGACTGATGTAGAATTCTTTCGTCCGTTCAAAAAATAAACAAATGCTCTATTGTTTTTGGCTGTTTACACGAGAGTTCACAGACCACACCTTCACAGGGAGCATAGTGGTATGAAGCAGCGGCGTAGACTTTCCATTTTCCCGGGGGGGGGGGCAGGCTGAGAAGTTTTCTGGGGAGGGGGGGGGGGCGTGCTTTTTTGTGCAATTTTTTTTACACCGGCAGTTATCAGTAGTTTATTTTAAGGGGGTACATTTTATACAGCGTATGTATATCGCCATGTGTCTGTCGTTGTGTGCGTTATTTTGTTTATATGTCACTACTAGAAGCTCGTTACATGGCACATAAACAGCATCATGGCCCGGGGGGGGGCGGGGGCTCTGCCTCTTTCCCGGATCTCACCAGGGGGGGCACGAGCCCCGATGCCCCCTGTAGTGTACGCCTATGATATGAAGCTTGGAAAAGGTCTTTACTAGGGGTGTGCGAATAATCGAAATTTCGAATACGAATCGAATATTTTCTTTATTCGAAACGTATTCGATTCGAAAATTGCATATTCGGAAGTTCCCGAATATTCGGTCAAAGCCGAATATTCGGGGAAAACGGCGAATGTTCGCACAAACTGCGAATATTCGAGCAAGTAACGAATAACCTGCCTGCCACGCATTCCCCTATGAATATGTCTATTCACTGAGAAAGGCGATTCACAGAGCAGACCGATAACGCACTGCGTGCGTTATCGGTCGTCTCCGTTTCTATCTGTCCGATGGCAGCAAACAGGATCAGTTTCGGCTTATTTTTCACCAAGCCCTTTGCTGTGTGACACTTTTATAACGATATGTGATGTAATTGCGCGTTCTATAAATTGATACAATAAAATAAACCTCGAGAATGAAATAGAAATATAAAATAAATCTCGAGAGTGTAATCTAATATAAATGTTTAAAAAAAGGCTATGTGCGAGCTGAGCATTTCATCGCCAATGACAAGAACTCCTGCCGCTCGCCCATGTTCGAGTTCGACCAAGTTAGACTTTTTCTAACTTTCAACGTGATGTTTGACAAAGGTTCGACTGAAATCCAAATTTTGTGCGCATGCGCGAAAAAAAAAAAAAAAAAACTAGTTGACTTTATTTGGCGTAGGAAAAGTGCAATATTTGTTGGGTTTATTGGCATCATTGGTTCCCATTATTAACTAACGAAAGGGTTAAAAGCGCATAGTTTCTCTTTTATATTGTGTAAACATTGGTTACCATTTTATAAATTATAACAAAGAATTTTAAATTTTATTTGTTTCCCAAAATTCGAAATATTCGTGTAGCAGCCGGGCAACACAGTCCATATGTCGAACTTTAGTGAAATTTTGCAGGTTTCCCGAGTGAAAGGGTCTTTCTACTGGCAGAAATGTTGTGACGGCGCGTAGGGAGCGCTTACTTTCTGAACACGTCGAGCACTTAATTTTCCTACACGATAATTTGTAATGAGTGCATTACTAGAAGTATCTTTAGCCAACTGCAACAAAGTAAAATGCAGTTGCACTGATTTATTTTAAAAAGGCAATAAAACCTACTGTTACGTCTTGTTTTGCAATTTTTTTATTACTAGACACATATTCGATATTCGATTCGATATTCGAAGCCCGTTTTTTGTCTTATTCGTATTCGATTCGTATTCGAAAATTTCAATATTCGCACACTTCTAGTCTTTACGTTTGGTGGGGTTTGCACAGAGGTTGGCTATTTTCGGGCTTTTTCACATTCGAGATTAGAGCAATCTTAAAGCACTTGTTTTCTAAGCCTTGAACCTGGTATTTTTGAGCCAGGTAGGAAACAAAGGTAACCAAACAAAAGCTCACCGGGCAAAAGCTCACCGGACAGAAGCTCACCCGTTTTTTCATAACCCGGCAAAAAGCTCCCTTATTTTCTGGGCTACCCGGGCGAAACACGGGATGGAATAAAGGGCCGATGTGATGGACATTGCACCATTTTTAGGAGCACTGGTACCTTATCCCATCCAAAGGTGTGGACAGATAAGCCACAACAGGCAGAGAAGCAGCGATTTGGTACCACAATTTAGGTCACTGAAACTGAGTGGAGCTGATGAGATCAAGCTCGCTTAACTCAAGGTAGGCCGGAGCACCTTTGTGCCACGTCCGAGAAACTTCATGAACCGAAGTTTTTGAACCCGAAGAGTGACCGAAGATGCAATGTCGCCCTTTGGTGACCTCGCTTTTGTAGCGTGAGCTACACTGGCCGAGGTTGAGCAGTTTCACGTGGCTCTCATAATGAGCCATGCTCATTATGCGAGCCGTGCTCATTATGCAGAGCGCACGGCGGCGGCGGCGGAGCTCCGCATAATGAGCACAGCTCATTATGAGAGCCACGCTCCGCCGCCGCCGCGCTTGCCTCGCCGGTCTGCGCATTCCAGAGGAGTGACGTCATAGCCGTGGCAGACGCAATGGCACCGCTGCGTGCCCAGCTGTGCGCCTCCGTTGCGCAGTAGCCAAGTCTGACGCTGCACCGGAGCCGCTTGATAGCGCCTCTCATTTTGTGCGCATAAGCTCACTCTACGTATATCCTAACATAGCCGAGCTAAACCACCGCAATTTTTTTTATTGCGCTTATGTCAGTCTAAATGCGCACATAAAGGTTAGGCAGAATGCCTCTTCATTACTAATGCGTGGATGTTTTGGGGGTTCAGGGTAATATTTGAAGTGAATGGCTAAGAAAATTCAATTGTTTCCATCATTGTGCGTCGTAAATGTGTTTGAAATCAAGGATTATCTCAGTGTGATGGGAAAGAGAAATTGAAGGAAAGCTGTATTATACAAACCATAGAATTGCAAATGAAAAAAAAAATATATATATCTATGTACTATACAGTCAAACCTCCATGTAACAAAGTCGGTAAAATTCTGAATTTACTTCGTTACACTGAAATTTCGCTACATAGAAATTCGAGGCTAACGTTAAAGAAAGTTTCCACAAATATTTCTCGGGTGCACAAAACTCACCTTGGACGCCTTTATTTCGGTTGAAAGTAGTTAGTCACCTTTTTCTAGGCCACTCTTGGCATCATAGGCGTAGACTATGGGGGCAACGGGGCTCGTGCCCCCTGGTGGAGATCCAGGGGGGGCAGAGCTCCCTCCGGGCCCGGGGCTTGATCTTTTTTTTTTTTTTGTATTTGTTGCTAGTTTGTCTTTGATAATTTGTATTTTGTCTTAAATGTATAATACTTCACCCATGTTTGTGCACCACACAATAGAACGCTAGGTTGTTTGTGGGCACTGGAAAATAAACCATTATTATTATTATTATTATTATTTTCCGAGACGCTGTTTACGTGCCATGTAAACGAGCTTCTAGTAGTAGGATGTAAACAAAATAACGCCCACGTTGCCTTTATTGACAAAATACGTGGGAAATGGAATCCCAGCGTGCTTGCGTTAGCTTCAATCTCCAGTTCTGGCGAAAACATAACGCTCAGCAGCCCGCCCCCCCCCCCCCCGGGGAACTTCTCAGCCTGCCCCCCCCGGGAAAATGGAAAGTCTACGCCGCTGCTTGGCATTATTATTGGCATCACACGACGTTCGCATAGCCGGACGACCTGGATTGCGTCTTCGTATCGCTGTGTGATCGCGAACCACCTCAAGACATCGATCGCGTCCACCACTTCACGGTCACTGAGCACATCGCAAGTGTCTTGCTCATCAGGCTCGATGTCGTCCCCGGTCTTGCAAGTTCCCAGGAACATAGCTAGCTATCGCCTCGTCGGTCACCACCTCCGTCGGAATGACAGCAGAGTCGGCGTATAGAAAGTCGTCAAGGTCGACGTTGTCAGGGGCGGCTCCATTGCCTTCGAGGCTCCATCGCCCAGGACAATGAGAAACGCACGCTTTTAGTTAGGCCTCGAAACAAACTACGCAGCGCGAACGAAGCTGATGGACGAAACGACGGCGGCATTAGTGTCCTCTAGTAGCCGTTCTGTACGCCACACTCGCCAGGTTCGGCTCGTTTCACCCTTTAAGCTTTATCGGGGGCCCATTTCAGCGTATGTGCTTCCCAAAATCTACTTTGGGACCCAAAAGTTTGTGACAAATGGTCCATGAAACTTCGTTACATCGAAATTTAGGCAAACAGGACTTCGTTACATAGAGGTCAAAAATACTAGGCGTGCACATACTTGCGGTTAGAAAAGGTTATGTACTTCGTTACATTGGGGGTTTCGTTACATAGAAGTTCGTTACATCGAGGTTTGACTGTATATATATATATATATATTTTTTTTTTTTTTTAAGGAATGTGAGTTGGGTTTTTGGACAAGTACAAGACAGATGACCACTTTAGAAAGCTTTGCGGGATTTTGGATAGGCTGGCATTCCTTCTGCCATAGCTTGTGCCCGAAGGACTAACTTACATCATGGAGAAGTCTATTGGTGACATCGGCGACCTGCTGTACTACTTTGACTGCATGTATGCCAAAGACCCCTCCTTATGCGGCGGCACCCAGAGTGAATTCTTCCTTTTGCCTGACTGTGCACCGAAGATGTCCGGAGTTTCCCTGGAACGGTGAAATATGTATGATGACGCTCTTCAAGATAAAGACCGGACAAACAACAACTGCAAAGGAAGGAATTCCGGGATCCAGACGCTTGTTGGGCACGCCCATTCAGGCGTCCGGAAGCTAATTGAATGGCTACAGAAAGATCAGGCGCTCTTTGCCACAGCACTGACACAAGCCGGGAAAGGTCAGCACCCAGTGAAGCGGGTGCGAGAAACCACTCTGTGCCTTGAGAATCGTCTGAAAAATATTTGCGAGGAATTACAGATACACCCAGATCTACCAAGATAGCTGGAGGTAGGGAACCGCATTCGCTTCTTGCAAATCGATAAATAAACTTGTTTCCAACCTAATCAACAAACCATGCGCCTGTCAGATTTAATTTATCGTAGCATTTGATGTCGTATGCACTCACCTAAGTTCTCCGCACTCATATATTAAGACCAACATGAAATTTTCTCCTGGTGAATGTTTGTCCGGGTCTGTGAAAAAATGAGTGAGCTTTTGTACGGTGAGCTTTTGTCCGATGAGCTTCTCTCCGGTGAGCTTCTGTCCGGTGAGCTTCTGTCCGGTGAGCTTTTGTCCGGGATTCGGAAACAGAGATCAATTCAAGAGAGTAGGAAAGGAAACTATCCAAATCACAAGCGTAAAAATAGTACAATAAGTGGGCCCTCAGTGGTGTTGGTCGCGGAGACTCAGTTGTTTTTATCCGAAGTACTACCGTCAGTAGTTTTTTGTGGCGTTTCAATACTGCGGTGCTGAACCCATGCTCCATCATTGGCATTGGAAACTAGTAATGTTTGGACTTTTTGCATTCTTTTGTAAGTAGTGACATGTATTTTGTCATCAGTGTTCCAAAGAATCGTTTCAAATACTTTGTATGAAGGTTCATGTTTTGAGCTATTTGGGCTATTTTCATAGCCCAACATTTGGCTTTTTGGGGGCTAAGTATACCTCACAAAACTTTGGCAGGTTAATTTGCAAGTACCTCGCAACCCTGGACGCGCATTTTTTTATATACATTATTAATGCAAAGGTGCAGCCGAGCTGGACAGAATAAACAATGTTAACGCTCCAGTGGAACATTTACATCATAACCCTAAAATGCAGGCCATTCATCCTTGGTGTTAGACTAGGGGCAACTGATAAAACTCATTTGCTCTACTGACGTTTAACTCCTGGTTAGCTCAGTTGGTAGTGTGCTCCACTGGAAATGGAGATGTTCCTGGTTCGATATCGGGACCAGGCGGATTTTTTTAGTCGCACACCAGTCACCTATAGCTGTGTTTGGAGATTTGTGTTTGACCCTTGTTCCCCTTCTCCAGGGATTATTAAGGCGAAAGCCTTACTTGTCTCATTGAGCGAAAAATAGTAGTAAATGGCCATAAAAATGTGATTGAGCGGCACGCGCTGCTCAATCGTATGCTCAAGGACGACGCTGTCCTTAGCGTGGTCCTTGCGGTTGTCTAGATCTCTAGGATGACCTCACTTGTCAGATTATGTGAAAAACAAGTGGCGTCGGCGCCGGCGTCATTGTGCCCGAAAGATGGCCATAAAAATATGTCATGAAGCGTCATCTGCATGATGTCATAAAGCGTCATATGTCATCAGCGTGATGTCACCACTGGAGCGCCGTGTGCAAAAGGTGCACTTCGGATTTTGTCTGTGCTCGTGTGCTTCATATTAATGGACTGTGAGGTGACTGCGCCTACATCTACAGCCTCGACATCAGCAGCAGCGTCTACATCTACGGCGGCTTCCGCAGGCAAGCGTGGCTGCCCACGCAAATATGCCACAGAGTCCTTAAGTGTCCTCCTCTAGGTTTCGTTCTTTACGTTGTCCTAGACGTCGTCCTCTAGGCATCATTCTCGACGTCGTCCTAAAAATCGCCCTAGACGCCGTTCTTGACATCGTCCTAGAGGTCATCCTAGAAGTCGTCCTAGAAGTCGTCTTAGACGTCGTCCTCTATACTCTGTTTCACCTGAGAATGTACCGTGGAGGAGCCTACAAGCCATCTAAGCCAATCAAATGCCGTGTGAGTGTCACGTGACCCTCAGGAGGGACGCAGTGACGCGCATGATGGCGAGTAATCACGTGACACGGTCACAGCGCTGCATTGGTCGGGAAGGCTCGTGAGCGTCCCCGCAAACCATCGTAAAGTGAAACAGAATATAGGCGTCGTCCTTCGCATAATGAGCCGTCCTTGACGTCGTCCTAGAGGTCGTCTTAGACGCCATACTTGGCGTCAATCTCGAGGAAGTCGTCCTATACGTCGCCCTAAACTTTAATACATGTAGAAACATTACTCGAAAACATTTCTTTTGCGGGACTGTAATGCTTTCGCCTTCCTACACGTAAGCAGTCTTAAGTTTACTCATGCAATTTTATTGTTTCTTTTATATGTTTTTTTTTTGTTGTTGTTGTTTTGGGCCCACCCCAAAATGGCGGACTGACAACTTCTCCCACCGCCAATCAAAACTGGATTCTGGAGGATTGACTTCCGGTAAGCGGACTGAATGGAATTCGGTACCTTCAATACTCTGTAACGTTACTAGACAACTCAGTTGGGAAACTGCCATAGAGCCTGCTTCGAAAAAGTGGCTTCGATCCATACTCAAGAACCGGACTACTGGTGATCGCAACGCCGCCACTTCTCCTGCAGCGGCAACTCCGGTAACTGCACGTCTGCACGTATCGATTCAGGTCGAGTCGCGCAAGGGCGCCGGTGGCACTAGAGCATTATATAGCTCCTTCGAAGCAGAGTAGCACAATCTAGGACGCCATCTCTTGGTGACTAGCGGCGAGCAGCCTGGGGTTCCAACTCTAGTCAGAAATGCATGGGGAACGTGAGAAAATCGTTGTTTCTTCAGTATTGTAAGGATGTACGGAACATCAATAGTTTTTGACATAATAAAGAACATTTTCGAATAATTTTTTTTAAAAATTGCTTGAGCGGCATTATGCAGCAGACGACGTGGCGGCATCGCAGCGTTCACATGACCCCCTCCGGCCAACCCGAAAAGGCCATCTCCACTGCCTACAAAAATCGTCTGCTTCAAACGCCATTGCCTTGGAAATTGCCTTCTCAAAATTTTCACACGCATCCAATATTAATAAAACTATGATAAAGTGTTTAGTGCTTTACCAACCTCACGACAAACTAGTCTCGAAAAGTGTGAACGTGGCGGTTTTTCTTTAATCAGCCGTGTTGAGTCAATCTCCATGTATTCTCCCATAGGGCGGGTTGACTCCTGGAACCAAGGAGGTTATAAGTACTAGGAGGGGGCACGTTGCAATATTGGTGAAGCCTAGTCATCAATCAATCAATCAATCAATCTTTATTTGTACGAAATAGAAGAACACGGGAAGCGTGCGCGGCTGGCAGAAAGGTTACAACTCGTACGCTGAGTTTAAACGATATTGTGCCCAACGTGACCGCAGATCTCTCTGGCGATTGGTGCGCGTGACATGTCACGTGCGAGATGGATGGTTGATTGTAGAAGGATTGCTTGCAGGCTTGCCGCGCTCCGTCCGGTAGGTCTTATCAGATCGAAGGCTAGACGAAGTCTAGCTACGGTCACGTGATGTGGTCACGTTGTCCTTATAATTGAGGAAAGTAAGGAGGTAAATGAGAAAGAGTCGAGGCGTCAAGAGAGCATGGCTTGCTGAGGCTACGCGGCTGATGTCATGCCCTCTCCTACCCTTCTATCCTCCTTGCCTGGAACCCTGATTACCACGTGACTCGCGCCGAGCTGCTCTGTCGGCCATGTTGTCGGTGAAACAACACGGATCAAAGGATTGCGCTACTCTGCTCCGTAGGAGCTCCGTAAGTGTGACGTCATGGGTCCAAACAAACCGTTGCTAGGGTCGTTGTTATGGAAAAATACATGTGGCTAGGTTTCGCTACGAAAGCCCGACCGTTCATAAATCAGGAGTAGGATTTAAACTTCTAAAAATCACAGATATAGAAAGCTTGAATGTCATATATGTTTCAACAGAAGTGTGCCTGTAATCGCTTGTTCATGAAATATTTACGACTGCAACTTCCGGTCCTCAAGATGCCTGCAGCAGACGGCGAATGCAAGTCGTATGCCGTCTGCCACACGCCCGCCTTCTAAGCTGGCGCCGGCGTCTGAATCGTGAATAAAGACAATATTCTGATATTGAATTTGTTTCAATTAAATATAATAAGTTTCATACACTTATAAGAATTCATAGTGGGGTGCGATGCAAAATATGGTTTATCGAAAGTCCGGGCGTCGATCGAGATGGTCGTCTGCACCCTTGAGAAAAGCACTTCAGGCGATCGGTTGAGATCCCAAATTTTGTTTGCGGACTCTCGGTATGGGAGGGTGCTTCGTGTACCTGGTAACCATCACGTGGAGAAAGATTCTCGCAGTTTCTTCAGATTTCAGCAAGACCCCAAAGCGCGAAAGAACTGGATGAAAAACATAAGGCGAGTTTATTACAGATTGTTCTCGCATCGCGGGATTTTGATGGAGATATTCACCAAAGAGCACATCCACAGAATTTGATGTATACCAATGAAAAAAATAAAAAAAGCAAAATACTGCGAAATCGCGATAGACATGCAATTTTTTTAATAACCTGACAACCTCAATAATAATAATAACAACAAACGACTTACTTCGACGGCGTACGATTTGTTTCTCATGCTGGCCTGCACTGTAATGCACTTCAGGTCATCGTCGTAACTGATCTGCATGGCGTGGTTTGATTTTGCGGTATTTTCACCCCTTTGAACTAAGCTCCATGGGGTCTTCAAAGAAAAAAATGCACATTGCGGAGGCCTCTTGGCCATGGCGATACACTTGTTTTTGTCGCTTGTTTATCGACGCAATTCAATGAAGACGCCCGCTGCAACAGAGGCTAGCAAATCTATCGTGTCGTCTGCTACCAAAGCAAAGCGGAGTGTAATACTTCAGAAATGGCTTTCATATCGTTGCAATACGACATTGAGACGTCAAGAACATCTTCATAATTAGACGTTAAAAAGTTAGGTTGCTTACAAAAAATCATTTACTTACTTTTAAGCAAAAATGTAGCCTCATGTGGAGTCTCCATGCATTAGCCCATAGCAACATCCCTAGCAACGGTTTGTTTGGAGCCAGACGCCATGTTGTGTCGTAGTCGGGTCAAACCAACGTTGGGTCAAACTAACGTTGGGTCAAACTATTACCCAACCTCGTTGTTATGCCGCTTGAGCAAGAAGTCACTAAAATTGCCAGGAAACACAGAAATACAACACCGATACAATTATCTTGTCGAATATCACCTTAATTAGTATTAACTGTGTCAATATGCATTACATGTTGCATTTAAGTTAAAAAAAAATACAACTCAAAACTTTTTTTTTTTTGCTAGAAAAAACAAAATATCAACATTAAGTTTGGTAACAATGTAATTTTACCAAATTAATTAATTCACGGCTAGGTAGCGCAAGCTACCACCTTATAACGGGAACAGCCAATATTCATCTATCCATTTATCTATCCATTCATTGCCGAATCTCTCGAAAAGTTCGGCTTTGCTGCGATTCCCAAGATTCGTCGCCGTATTTTCGAATCGGCAAAAGTTCGGCCAGTACGGTCGAAGGTCGTCAGGTTCGTCGATCCAGTGGAACCCCTAGAGTTCGACCAAAAATACGGTTCGACAAAAGTTCGCGACGCCCCCACATCCCTACTAATGGGCATGGCGTCTTCCTCTTCAATGGTACTGCAATCAACGGTTGAAGTCACGAAGGGGACGTGGTTTTAAAGGTACGAAAAATGTTTAATTTCTAGGAACCCAGAGACAAGCGATGCATGTCGGTTATCTCTGGGAGTCGTTTCGCGGTCATCTTTTGATCTCGCGTAGGCCTGCTGTCCGCTCTCGGCCATTCATTTCGGAGTATGTTTCCTTGGACCTCTAGCTGACAGGTGCCAAAGAAATATTAGCGTTTTTAACAAATGGAACAGCGCTATGTCGTCATTGGTATTTTTTTGTTGTTCTGTTTCAGAATAGTGCGGTGTTATTTACGCGACAGAGGACCTAAAATGCAGCATCTGAGCATCGCTTCGAGTCAGTTTCCCCCTGCTCGCTAGTGTCAGTGCGTCAGTGTTTGTGTGGGTTTTTGTTTTTGTTTTGTTTTTAAATTAAATTAAATATTGATCCGATGAGTCTTTTTGGATATGTAACTGCAGAAGTGGAGAAGCATGCAATTTGCGTTGTTGGTTCCTTCAGCCTACGTTCCTTGAGCATCTTGTTCGATGCAATCGCATATCTGACTATCGAGTTCCAACAACCCAAACTTTACGCTGCGTAACGTAACGTATTCTTCAACTGAGTGCGTTGGTACAAACTGCGGAAAATAAAAACAAAAACCACAAGAAAACGTCAGCACTGTTTTGATGTTCCAGACGGAACCGGAAAATTAGCTTTTGGTATTTACATCATCAAGAAAATCGCGATGCTCCGATCTAATGCGGTCCTTTGAAACTTGGTATCTCATATGCTCTCCATGCAAGGACTACTTAAAACCATTAATTATTGACTCTCGATAAATATAGTTGCTGTCGTTAGATTTCCACAGGGCGTTGCCATCTTACCTTCGTCGGTTTTTAGCTGCCACAGCACAAGCATTGGTCAACAAGATTCTGAAGTGCTTTCTCCATGTTTGTGAACGATATTCGAGCAGTGCAAATATTAGTCTGGTTTGTGTTAATTGGAGGGCAAGCTGCATAAATTCAGCTTGATGGGCGTGGGACACTCAAACTGACGGATATGTATTCCCATTGTTTCATCACATGGTACTGCTGCTGTGGTACTCTGAAGAGATGGAGTGCAGGCTTGCTGTTTGGGAAACAATATTCCCGGAAAAATAAAAGGCAGCCAACACGGGATACCCCGTGTGAATCTTATTTCTGTGTATCGCCTCACACAAATATGTGGTGCTTTGTTGCTGTGTACTGTGCTGACACAATTGGTAGGTTCGAGTATGGAGCCTATTTCGTGTACAGTGTCAACTGGTTCAACGTAGCTCATGCTGGAGCAACAAGAGTGACATACAAAGAGCTCCGTTGAACTGTTGGGAAATGGACTGGCACCATTCCCTATTGTCAAACTCGGTTCCATGGCTGAACATATCGGCAGGCTCAGTTCAGCCAGCTCATCTGTCCGCCCGCTGTACAGTTGAGTGAACCAGACAAATCTGCCAGGCATTCATGTGGGCATTTGTGCTCTCTCCTTAGTCACAGGCACGTGGCAGCCAAGATGCTGGAGGTGGGTGCGCGGGTCGAGGTTGCCGGCAAGGATGTCTGTGGCCGGGTGGCCTACATGGGCACCACGACCTTCTCCTCGGGCCGTTGGGTGGGTGTGGTGTTGGATGAGCCCAAGGGCAAGAACAACGGCACGGTCCAGGGCCGCACCTACTTCTCGTGCGCTGACAACCACGGCATCTTCGTGCGCCAGTCGCAACTCAAGCTCCTGGATGAACCTACGGATGGGACAGAAGCGACAAAGCCCCTGGGTAGCTCTCGGCACTTACGGCTTGCTTATCTCCTCGTGCTGTGCATGCTTTGCAGAAGGCTGGCCTGGATGATGGGGCAGGTGAAAGGCTGCTCTGTTGGCCTGCTAACAGTTGTTGTTGGTCGGGAGGGATAGTTTTCCCCAGTCGTACCCACTGCTCGGTCACTGCGTACTTGTGTGGCCGCAGGAGACTAAAGCATTGATTGGATTTGCTACTCTAATAGCTGTACTAAGATTTTCTTTCTCCATAATGTTCAGGCGAGAATGCATGTGAATGTGACCTCAGAGATGGGGTTTTGGTTTTCCTCTTTAATGACTCTACGACTGAAACAAGAAACATGCGATAGGACGAGGCAACATTTATAAATAAACAGGTGCGCTGCACAAGTTGCATGAAACACAGTTAAAGAAATGGCCATAGCATTTGTAACTCTGCTATATACTTTGCACAAGGAAAGCCCTTTCTAAAGCACCTTGCTCGTGTCTGCCTCGCACCACTCTGCTGGGAACTGTTGGGGTGCAATCTTTTATTTGACATTTGGAGTCCCAAGTATAGTTTTCCCATGTTATAAAAAAGCATTGATGTCTCTTCTATTGGCAAAGGGGCATAAAAAGTTTGGGTATGAAACAGGACGTAGATTCGTGGGCTTTTCTTGTTTTGCACAAGACAATGCATGCAATCTTTTAAATGTCCTTACGCAAAGCTAGGTGCTCCGTGCCCTTCTCCACATCAGTCTATTGGCTCGCAGCAATCATATAGTTGAGTATCTGCGGGGATACATTGTTTCATAATACTGGAATATGCAGATACTACAAAAGCCCAATTTTTTCTTGCCAGTCTTTGTAAGTTGCAGGTCGGACGTGGGTTCCAAGACGTGTTTTCTTAGTTTGCATACAAATCTATTTGATGTGTGGCTCTTGTGTAACATATTCTTTAGACCATATGGAATTAGATTTTGAATAATTTCACTAGAGCAAGCAATGTGGCAAATTATAGGCCATTCCTTAAACAGGTTTAATTGTCTATTTTTATTGTCGGGCAATGTTTGGCATAGATCCTGGAGCGACCGATCTTTGTCTAACAATTGGGGTGCGACATACTGCCGGAGGGAGGGTGCTGAAGGATGGATGGATGGATGGATGGATGAATACGGCTGAGCCCTTTGGATCGGGCGGTAGCTTACGTCACCTAGCCAATTTGTCTTACCATTTAAGCTTAGAATATTTAAATGTGAAAACTATATACACTCCGCACTGAACAGAAAGTGAGGCTATATAAAACCCCTTGCCATCAGTTAATAAGAAAATACCTAGTTTTCTCGTGCTTTCTGCCACCATTCACTTAATCTTTGCTTGGTAATCTCTACTGTCTTGTAATCCACTTTTCCTTCGCTGTCTCTAAAACCCAATGACTTTATTAAATCTATGTTGTCTTCGGTAGGCATAGGGTGAAGCCCTTTACAGTAGAGTATCAAGTGCTCAGCCGTCTCGTCCACCTCTCCACAAGCAGCGCACACTGTATCCAGGGGTCGGTGTTGCCCCCTAGTGGTGAGGGAAGCGTTGTGGATGGCAAATTGCTGGTTGCAGTCACGACCACCCCGGGCCCCGCGGCGGAGCCTGTGGCGGAGCCCGTGGCCCAGGAGCAGGCCCTAACCTGGCTGCTGGAGCCAAGCCGGGAGACGGAGGCGGCCCTCCGGGCCCAGGTGCAGGACCTGCAGGAGAAGCTGGACACGATGATGCACAAGCGGCAGGAGCTGAAGGCCCAGTTGCGCGACTATGAGCGCACGAGGCTGCAGGTGCAGCAGCTGCTCGAGTTCAAGGCCAAGATCGGCGAGTCGCAGGCGGAGCTGCAGAGGCAGCTGGCGCAGGCACGGCGGGAGGCACAGGAGGCACACGAGGGAGCGCGAGCGACATGCCGAGGAGGTGGTAGACCTGGCGGACACGATTGAGATGGCAACGGTCGAGAAGGAGATGGCGGAAGAGAAGCTGGAGCAGCTCCAGCAGGAAGTGGATCACTGGAAGGAGAAGTATGAGATGCTCGAACTGGACCACAAGATCCTGACATCGGAGCTTTCGACGGGTGAGCCCAACAGTTACCGGGAGCGGCAGCTGGAGCAGGAGAACGAGAAGATGCGTGAGGCGCTGGTGCGGCTGCGTGACCTGACGACGCAGCTGAAGCACGAGAAGCAGCAGCTGAAGCGGGAGCTGGACCAGCGCTGCGACGAGGTGGTGGAGCTGACGCGCATGAAGCAGGCCCTGGAGGAGCGTCAGCAGCAGACAGAGTGCACGGTTGCGGAGCTGCAGGAGCAGCTGGACATGGCCCTGGGCGCCGAGCAGATGGTGGAGCACCTGACTGAGAAGAACCTGGACCTGGAGGAGGTGCTGCGTGACCTGCGCGAGGAGCTCAACGATTACGAGAAGCTGCATGACCTGAATGAGCAGCTGCAGGAGCAGGCACGGGAGACAGAGCTGGAGCTGCGGGAGGAGCTGAGCCAGGCGCAGGTGCGGGCCGCAGACGCCCAGCGACGTGTCGAGGCGGCCCACGAGGCGCTGGCAGACTGCGAGCAGACGGTGGCCAAGTACCGAGCCCTGGTGGCTCAGCTGCGCGAGCAGACGCTGGGGCTGGAGCAGCAGCTGCAGGCGGAGCCCGCCCAGCTCGCTCCCCCGGCTGAAGTGAGCGGCCTGGCGCTGCGGCTGGCCCGAGGCAAGGCACACACGCGAGCCATTGACCTTGAGCTGCGCCGCCTGGAAGTGGCTCAGGCCAACCGCCACGTCGAGTACCTCAGTGCCTTTCTAACAGAGGGATTTCTGGCCCACGAGCACGACGGGGTGCTCATGGTGCTGCTGGTGTCGCGGGTGGCCGCCAAGTGCGACATCCTGGCCTCGCAGCTGCAGCAGCGTCATGCCACGCCACCGGGACCCACTTCGGAGACCTCGGAGGCGATCCAGTTTGCACATGCTGGCCTCACGCGATTCCTGCTGTGCCGGCTGCAGGGGCTCTTGCACCAGTACGGCGCAGCCTTGGA
This sequence comes from Ixodes ricinus, assembly GCA_037355805.1. Lineage (NCBI taxonomy): Eukaryota > Metazoa > Arthropoda > Arachnida > Ixodida > Ixodidae > Ixodes > Ixodes ricinus. Next base: position 23,714 of record JAZHYW010039976.1, read on the forward strand.
GACGTGCAGTGTGGAGCTGTTCACAAAGACGGCCACGCTGTACCCGGAGATGCTGGTGCACGAGAAGCTGGTGGACCTGTACCTGCAACTGCTTCGCAAGGATGAGGTGAGCTGCCTAGGCCCCCACGTTTGGGCGCAAACTGCGTGCAGGCAGAGCAACTCTAGAGGACACTCCAGGGCGATTGGAAGTGATTGCCTTTCGGCTCCGAAAGAAGACCCTTTGTCAATGTGCTTGTGCTGTATGAACACCTCATACTGCATGTGGTGCAAAGTACAGTAGTGGCACCGAGTAGGCATGCACTCAAAATTTTGGCAGGTGCTTTCGCAGACTCAATCAAGACTCGAGCGCTCGTGCTGTAGCCTCGGCTTTACCGTCACTGCAAGCTGTTAGCAAATATAGGAATCGGTGGTTTTGCAGTTGCTGCTTTCCGAGAATTGCAAATCAAGATTTCCCATTTGAGAAGGAGCCAGGCTCACCTTTGGCATCTAGAGGACCAAATGCTTTCATTCCTATCAAGCTTGCATAGATGTCAATTGATTCCTCTCATAACAATCCGAAAGCATGGGGGAGTGGAGAGTGGTCTCGCGGGTACATTGAGAAATTGAGCGTGGCGAGTGGTAAATGAAGGGTCCATCCAAAGGATTGTTGTTTGGAAATCTCAGCTGGACGAGAACATCCCGCTGGGGCACCTGGAGCGGGCGCTGAGCTACTTCGAGAGCCTGTATGCTGTGCACCTGTCGGGGGAGCTGCGGGACGACGGGCAGCTGCTGGCGGACGGCCTGCGCTGCCTGGGGCTGGCCTGTGAGGCGGTGCAGTGCGCCCTGGGCTGGGTGCGCCGCCTGCTCAGCTCGGACGCGGGGGACCTGGCGGCGCTCCTGGACGCTGCCTTGGCCTCGGCGGCGGAGGCACTCCAGGGGACGCGCAGGCTGCGGCGTCGCCTGCCCACGGACGATGGCCCCGTGGCCTTGTCTGGCCCGGCTCGGGAGCAGCTGGAGGCGAATGTGCGCAGCCTGGGGCAGGTGCTGCAGGCGGCCTGCTCGCTGCAGCGGGCAGTGGCGGCTCGGGCTGAGCAGGACGCACCGCTGCCGGCTGACAAGCTCAAGGAGCTGGCCCACGAGGCAACGGACCGGGTGTACGGCAAGGAGGACCAGGGCCCCGACTGCCTAAGGGATGCCCTGGCTGGCGTGGCGGCCTCTCTCGACTCCATAGGGGATGCCCTCCAGCCCCTGGGGGACGCCCCCCAAAGCCTCCCGCGCCCCTGCACCTGCGGGCCCAGGCATCGAGGCAGCAGGCCCGGGACCTGCAGGCACTGCGCGCTAAGCTTGAGGCGCGCGAGGCCGACATTGTGGCCCTCAAGACGGCCCTCAAAATCAAGGTGCGCTTCCTAGCTGTACCCATCAAATCGTGGGGAAAAAAGGCACACACGGTGTCTATAGTGCTATTTTTACTTTATAGCTTGCTAACGAAGGACCAAACTGATCCAAAGTGGGGGGTTAATGGTTGCCTCTCTCGTTAGTAGAGCTTGCTTTGCTGCAGTTCTCTTGCCCAAAATCGCATCTCCGCGATGCTTTGTGAGCACCAGAGTGCAACTTTTGGTCCTCTTACCCCCTTAACATAAATGTAGTCCATACCAACTTGCATAAGAAGCAACAAAAGAGTGCAAGGTGCATTGGGCAGAGTTCTGAGCACCAATCTTGAAAAAGGCAGATGCCAGGAAAATTTGTTGATTTGATTTTTCTCTGAGAAACCAGGTAAAGAGCCTCTCCTCCACTTCTTCCCTTGCAACAAAATATATGCTGCTGCTTTTGTTTTTATATTGTATCTGTCAATATCGAAACAGTTAGTGTAAAGGACTTAATTTTTGCAGTCACAATTTGTTAACAATTATCTCAAGTACGGGTTTCAGAAATATTTTGCGGACACCGAATTTTTACGACTGAGAGTAGGTGAAAAAAAGTTGCAAATCAAAAAATGGCAGATTTATTTTTTAGATGGGATTTTGGGCTTTAGGGTGAATTGTTCTCTTTAAACCTCCACCTTTTATCTATAAAACAACTCAGGCTCTAATATAATCTCGAAATTAGTCAAATACGTATTAGAAATAGTCCTGGCAACCCATAAAGGCGTACATTTGAGGCATTTTTGTGTGTGCGATTCTTCAAATTCTGACATCGTCCGGCATTGCATTAATTTTTTAGAAGTAGGCCTAGCCGTCATCCCCCTGTCTCAACTGCAAAAATAATTGCAGTATCGCCAAATGGCATCGAGGTGCGACTCTATGTGCGCGACTTGGAAGTGAATATTCTCGTGTAACTTACCGTAAAGTTCCGAAAGAACGCCCACCCAAAATGAAGAGATAAATGGTGAAAAACATGGGGTGGGCTATCTTTGGGGACACCACAGCAAAACTTTATCAAAAACCGGCTACAAACTACGCGACGCGGAAACTGATACCGCACACCGCGGACACCGCAAATTCGCGTTTCACGATGCGATAAACACGCGGGAACCCGCTACAAACTTGCCTGTCACAGGAACCGATATCGCATGCGCAGATCGCGAACAAAAGGCAGGAATCCCCTATAAACTCGCTTGTCTGACGTGCCGGTACATCAAATTAGGCGGTTGGTGCGATTCCCGTCGGACATTGCATGTTGTCCGACGGAAATCGAGGGGTGGGCGAGGTTTCGGAATTTTTATGTTACAGATATATAGCCAGAAAAACGGGATGGGCGACCTCTCGGGGGCGGGCGTTGTCTCGGAACTTTACGGTAGGTGCAAACGGGACTTGCTTTCTTGCTGTGCAGCATAGTTTGATAGCCAAATGACCACACATTGTTTGATAGAAAAAGAGTGCAAGAAGGCGGACGCTGCCTGCACTAACGTTGGTTGTGGCAGCAGAGATCCTAATTGCCCGCCTGGGAACTGTAGAGCGAAGAGTACAGCGAGATGCACGTGCGGAAGGACATGGCGGAAAAGAAGCTGGGCATGCTGACGCGCGACAGCGACGATCGGGCTGACAAGGTGCAGCGGCAGCTGGATGAAACAAAGATGCTGCTCCTCAGGAAAGAAAAGTAAGTTGGCCAGAGACGGGGCACATACTCGAAAACCAACCTCTTCAGAATTCGCTTGCGAGACGGCCGACTCATTCTTACTTTACGGGGGAAAGGCTGTGCCGTGGAGGACTGCAAGATATGCGAGTAGTCATGAAAAATATCTCATCTGGTTAGGTTCTACAAAGTTTCCAAAGTGCTTGAGAAATAAGTTGCAAGAATAATCTTGCCTTTAGTATGAGTGGAACAGTTATCGTCACTTGGGTTAGTTTTATTTTAAAGTGAGCTGGGTGTTTAGATTTGGGGCAAAGTAACGATTTTCATTTCTTCATTCAGAGAATTTGAAGAAAGCATGGATCACCTGCAAGCAGACATCGATGCTCTTGAAGCCGAGCGTGGCGAACTGAAGGACAAGTTGAAGGCCTTTTTCTAAGAAGACACTCTACAAAGGACTGTCGGAAACTGTTGGCTTACCAGGTGAGCAAGCATCGCATATCTTGAGCTCTTTAAACTGTCTCGTTTCCACCTGATGCACTGGAGCAGAGTTGCTCCCATAACCTGTGGAAACTGCCAGTAATAAATAGCAAGTCTGTGAGCATGACAAGCACTGCCTTTCCTGCAGGGAAACTTGGCATAGTGTTACTTCTCTGGAGCCAGCATTGTGACATTGTTCATCAGATGTTATGGCAGTTAGCATATTTCTTGCAACTTCAAGCATCCAATTTTGTATCTTGAATAAATTTTGTAAACTTTACACCTTTTTTTTTTTTTTTTTGGATGCCATGAATGTTATTTTAATGCGGTCTATGCAGGTGAGTTATATGGCCAGGGGGACATATTATGAGCTAATTGTTGTGATAAGTCTGATAATGAACTAAAATCTGTTACCTCCTTAATTATGGAAAATGAACATATGGTTCCAAGTATTACCTTGCTAAGAGTACCGTATTTTCCTGACTATAGGGAGTATTCACTGGACGCCATATTTGTGGGTGCTATTTAGAGCGCATGCTCAGAACGAGCTCACATCAATAGGCTGCTAAGACCGGCACTCTAGATGGTGTGGAATGCACGTTGCAAAATAACTGTGGAAGCTCGCCATCAGCACGCGCTCAGCATTCGCGCACACAGCTATGGCCGCCAGTGAATACTCCCTATTGTCCGCACCTGGTGCATAGTCCGCACCCAGCACATCGTGCGCACCTCGTGCTTAGTTGACACGAAAATCTTCTAATACGCGGCACACCTTGAGAAATGTATGCTTTCTTAGCTCACAAAGAAGCCTATAATATACATAAATTATCATTAACATACTCTTTTGTTCACAAAATCCGTCTCATCTCGTCATAATCAACGATATTGAAAAACAAAATTTCTGTATAGTCGGCACGCTTAGATAGTCTGCACAGCCTCTAATTTCAACTTTGAAACATGTATAGTCTGTGGACCATAGTCCGGAAACTACGGTAATCAAAAGCACTAAATCGGTCAACTTTAGAAAGATTTAGAGGGCCGGAAAAGGGCTGTGGTACGCTGAAGTTGCCACTGAAATGCACGATAGTGTTATCATCCGCAATTTGCACCAACAGCCGTGCTCCTGCTGCATGAGTGGTAACTTTAGCGCACCACCGCCATTCCCACGTGCTCCAAATTTTTTTCTAAATTGTCTGATATATAGTGGATTTCAATGGCACTCAGCAAGTTTAGAATTGGAACCGTGTTTATTTTAACCAATTGAAAATTTAATCAACAAATTTTAGTTCCTTATCCAACTTACTGTGACGATTACCCTTTTATTTGTGTCCCTCTGGACCATATAGCTTGCCTGCACAGACCAGGTTAGTGTAGCTTTCACAACTTTTTTCAAATAAATGTGTAAAAAAAAACAAAAAAAACACCCTGCAGTGCATTAGCTTGAGAACTTGGGAGATGTATGTATATTGCCGCGTATAAGTCAACCTTTCTTGACATGGGTGTCTCAAATTAAAATATCTAAAAAATAAATCTCTTTAAAAAAATTGGTTAGGATTGGAAGGGTTAGAGTTAAACTTCATGTACATAATACATTATTTTATTCTTATATAAATTACTGTCATCTAGTGTGGGAAAACACAACCATCCAAAATTTGCACAAGATTTACTTACTGCAGAAGAAAATGCTTAGAAATATAGATAATGTTCCATATAATCACCCTTCTGTACCACTTTTTCAAAAACATAGCATAATAAACATGCATAGCATGTATGCATTTCGTTTAAGTATATTCTATAAACAGGAAGCAAAAACAACATGAATCTTCTTACTCGGCCAGCTTGTTTATGTAAGAGAACACTCACATATCCCACACTAGCATTGACATATGAAACATTTATTCGTGTAAAGTGGGCTATGGAAAGCAAATGGTAAAATGCAAACTACCAGAATTGCAAAATTTCTGTAATGATTGCAATATACAACTAGAATCTACGTCAAGAAAAGATTTGAAGTTTTCTCTTCTAACACGAGTATGAAGTCATGAGTATCGAAGTGTTATGATTGTGGAGTGTTTATAGTCAATCTCATGAAAGAAAAAACCAAAAAGTTATTGGTATGTTTGATCAGAGTGTTTCTGCGTGATGTGCTGTTCTGTCTGCCTTTTTTGTTTTCGTTTTCTACATTGTACAATTTCTGGGGAGGAGGGAGCTCGTCAAGCTGATTTATTCAGCTTTTTTCCCCCAACCTCCCACATCGCTCGGATGGAAAATAAAGGCATTATTATTATTATTATTATTAATATCATATTCAGAGTTGACCTATACATGGCAATACACCTAGTTGATGTTCCTAAGACAGGGACTACATAGCAGTGTTGCGGAGTTGCCACTCCAGATTTATAATGATTCTAGGATCATTCCGCACTTTCGCGACCCCGGAATGGAATGGGAATGGAATGGGCTCGGTTCTTATGCGAGCTGTGTCGATTTTTATCAAGGGCCTATGGGCTAATGGCGCAATTTGCCAGCTCATGGTAAGTGGCTCTTGAAACAGCGTCATTGCACTGGAGGTGCCTGACACCTGGAATGTCTTACTCGCTTATGCTCCTTCGAGGATGAAAATGGCACGCCCTCAGACTGACAAGGTGCCGTTCTTGGCGCCGCGAGACGCAACAAAGCGACTGTTTGCAATCATGCGCAATTAGCGTGTAGCTTTTAACCAGGATGTCGAACCAAACCCGAACCGAAAACTGGAGCAAAACCGTTATTTTTATCTGAAGCGAAGCAAAACTGTTGATATTGAACCCGAACCCGAATTGGAAACGGTTCGGTGTAATAAAATCTGAGCTGCGCCTTCTTGCGGGTGGCGGCGAGAAGTCAATTAAATATTTGCAACGGTGGCGTCAGTGGCTCAGTTTTGACTAAACAAATGGCCGCGACAACATATAAACAACACTTTAATATTGAAACAAATAAGTATATTTCACGTCTATGTGCAGCACGAATTGGCGTCGGCGTTTAGCTCGTAGCGTCCATCACAGTGCCGTCCGCCCCCCCCCCTTGTCACGCCACTGGTCCATCATGGAACATTGTACAGTGAAATGGAGTACAACTGACAATGCCAAGAGGCTAAAGAGCTATTCTTTGTGTATGTGTGTGTGTGCATTTTCTTTTTTTGCTGCCAAGCAATTTTCCTCAAGGAAGAAGAAAGCGAACATAAATTTCAAAGTAAAAACAAAAAAGTTGATAGCTGTTGACGCGTTTGTTCTCCAATGGCAAAATCTAGAGGCGCCAAGAGGCGAAGGTGCGACGAGCACGACACTGCGCGGTGTTGGTCACCGGGACACCAGTCGCCCAGAGCCTTGGACGCTACTTGAACAATTGAACGCTTGATCGCGCGATCGATGTCCGCTGTGACGCCAAGTGCCGCAAAGTGCTTTGTGTGACCACCCTAATGCTTAGTAGAATGAGTACTTTGAGGAAGCTCTTGCATGGTAACGTCAGCTGACGCCTCTGGCACCACCGCAGCCCCCCCCCCCCCTTCCTCCTTTATGCTTATTGGTTGGTTGCGATCTCGGGGAGTGAATGGAGGGGGAGGGGGGGGGTGCTATGAAAGACATAAGGGCCCCGGCTGCCAGATGGCCTAGCTATGCGACTGGTCAGTTCTCTTCATACTCCAGTAATTTTGAGAGAAGTGCAGGCACCTCTGTTCTTGATTCAGCATTCTGTTAGTCAAAGGGGGAATGTAAAAACATAGGGGCAAGCTCGTGAATTAAATTTTTGGGGCTCTCGGGTAATTATGGAAAGAGTTAATGTCCTTTGTGGAAAGAGTAAATGTCCTTTGTATTTAAAAAGAGAAAGGGGGTGCCTCGTTGACCGTTACTGCATTTCCCCGTGTTTTTGTCTTTGTTTAGTTACCTCCAAAAATGTGGAGCGAGCGGCAGAGAACCTGGATGTGGCTAGTAATGCGGAAGAAAAACAAACAGGGTTTGCTTATGCGAGTGTAACCGGTGTGAAAATGAAAACGAGCAAATTGATGAGGGCTTTCTTTGCGAGTCTAACAGATGTGAGAGCAATTGCCATTCACCAACCTTTGTGGACACGCTGTCTTGTGCGTCCAACATGGGCATCAGAGAGAGGAGCTAACGCGACGGACATTGGTTGCAGCGAGTGCCAGTTGGCCACAGCTGCAGGACGTGAAGGCGGCACTACGGCAGGTGCAGAGGGAGCGCAGCACGCTGGGGCAGGAGCGCCTGGCACGGCTGGTGGGCTCTCTGCGGCCGCTGGGTGGCCGCCGCGAGGAGCAGCAGCGTCAAGTGTGCACCAAGGCGGGCCGTGCCATCACACAGGCCGTGAGCCTCTGCGTCGAGGCTCGCGTGGTGGACCTCACCCGGAAGCCGGAGGTGCCCTGGGGGCCCCTGCTGCAAGCGTGCCTCCTCCTCCAAGATTCGAAGCAGGAGCTGACTGCCGCTCGCGCAGCCACCGTCGGGCGGGTGGCGTCGCGCTGGCGAGCCTTCCCACACCCTGCCGTGGTGCGCCTACTGCAAGCCTAGCGTGGACCTCCGTCCGCGTTGGAGCTGCCCCTGCCGGTTTGTTTGCATCCTGGATTGCACTCGCTTTCTAAGTGCTACAGGAAGAGGACAGTCGGCGAGACTTTCTGCTTTGGAGTGTTGCACCTGCAGTCTCTAACCAGCGGCACATGGCATCGACCACCCGGTGTAAGCTGCAGTCGTTTGATACAGCTTCCGATCTGGTTGACAACTTTCTTTATTTGGATTAAAAACTAGGGTGCTGCGACACAATGTCTGGTTCTATGAAAGGTAGGTATGTCTGTGCATCGTGACCCACTACAATGAAAATGAGAAAGGCAAGGTACGAGGCAGTCTCTAACCAATTGAACAAGTTTTCTGACACCACTTCTTTCGACAGGTAAGAATATATTTGTTAAAGTCGCTGCATACTGAAATAGTAAAGCATTTCAGGCAAAAAAAAAAAAAAGTTCTTCTCAAAATGTGTGTACATACAAATCTAGTAAGGGTACGTAGAACGTTTCTCAAAAAAAACATACCCAATACAACTGCAGACAGTTGTGCCAGTATCTCGTCTGCAGTCTTATGCAGCTAGTAAATGCCTTCTCTAATGGTTCCATTTCTTTTCATAGACCAGGAGGTTTGTGACCTCCTGGTTAACGGGGCTATGCATCAAAATGTTGCTCCGAGCCATGCCTGGACCAATATTGAAATGCCCACCAAGTAGCCATGAACTAACAAGGTCACGTGAAATAATTTCTCTTTGGCTAGTGGCTGAAATATTTAATTTTTAATATCCTTACAAACTTAAAATTTTTTTTAACTATGCCAGTGTACTTGGAAGAAAAGAGAACCACATTTCCTTCGCCACAAAAATAACTGTTTTGCCGAACACTTGGTCTCGGCCCAAATGTAGCACTGGCAGTGGGGACCAGATGCCAAAGTTTCAGAACTTAAAGTTATCCAAACATAAACGATTTTTTGGCAATTTTTTTAATGACAAAATGGTGGCCAACGAATACATAGAGGTAAAAGGCATTGCTATTGCTCATTTCTTCGTTGGAAATTTCTGAAAAGTGCTCGGCAACTTTTGAATTGAACAACGGCGAGTTCTGAAATTTTGTCACTCCGTCCCAACTGTACATTTGAACCTGAGATTGAGCACTTTGCAATGCTTGGTTTTATTTGTGCGGCGAGGAAAACGCTGTTCTCTTTTCCTGCAAAATCCCGGTACTTTAGCTCCAAGAATGCTGCGTGTATAGCTATGTTTATTTTATTGCACCATTGATCTACAGGACTGCATACACGTTTTGTTGACTCCACAGGTTGGAAGCATCAACAAAGGCATAACTTGTTGATGGACAAATGTTTTCGCACCCTCTGGGATAATAACTATACGCCGTTTCACCCGAAGATGGACTTCAGTGGACGTTGGAGTCATTCCAGTCAATCCGGTGCTGTGAACGTATCGCGAGACTATGCAAACCATGCAGTATTGCAGTGCCGCGACTCCCAAAGGTCGTGCGACACTCTTGGGGGATTGGATTGGCTCGGACCGCTCGTAGCATCCTCTGGGGTTCATCGCAAGGTGAAATAGAATGTTCAATTAGCTTTGCTCCAACTGGGTACCCTGCTAAGCCCATTGTAAAACTGAAAACCACATTCTAAACCCTAAAAAACAAAAAAACAAAAGACGGGGGAGTGCTTTAGCTGCTGCTCCTCTACCGTTTTGTCCAATCCATAATTTTTGTTTTCTTACCAAAGCATCCCTGTCCATACAAAAATAATTGAACTCCTCGGCCAGGTAATAGACCATTTGCTGTCTTACCCAAGCATCAAGGAGAATGCAGGGATTGGTGTTCCACGCGCCACACGAGCACGCCTTTCCTGTATAAAAGATTCAAAGTAAATAACCAAAAGAAAGCGTTGATGAACGCGCGTGCAAGATGCCATTTGTTTTAGGTTTTTGCTTTGGAAAAGTTACTACTGCTGAGGCCAGCACGTGGGGCGCGTGGAACACCAATCCCTGCATTCTCCTTGATGCTTGGGTAAGACAGCAATAGGTCTCTTGTGCACGTGGAAATTTTTAAGACTTCCCTCCACCTTTTGTTTGAGGTTACAATGTGCACACTTCACTAACAAATTTATGGAGCCCAATGAAATGAATAGTTCTGGGAATTGCATTTGCCTCTAGGACCTCTGCTTTCGGTTTGCTGCTTGGAGGCCTTCCACTTCTGGGACTCCGGTATCTATTAAATTTCGGTACGCAATTACAACTGGGTAAATTTGAGCTACTAGTTTTGATTAGCCTTTCAGCTTTCAAAGAAAACAAAAACGAAATTGTGGATTGCTTCTTTGTGCTGTGCACTTTATAGAAGTTGCTGTAGGGCATTGGAGCTATGCACAAGATGTAAACTCGCGATTTTGTTTTAAGTCTGCACACAGGTGGAACTGCTGGCAGGCAAAACAAGTGTGCACCTTTATATTTTTGTTTACGAGGGTCCTACCCTTTGCTGGATGGCCATGTTCGTGCAACATGATATAGCACTCCCTATACATAGCTTGCGTGTGAAGTCATTCACGGCCACGCCAGTAGCCGTGAGAGTTTGGTTTGTTGCGTTAGTTTCACACTGCAGAAGTTGTAGTTCAAAGAAACCAGTAAGTAGAAATAACTGTCAATACCCAGTAATGGTGACCCTTGCAAGCTATGTGACCAACACACGGCTCTGTCACGCCACAGAAACCAGCCTTGCCTCATGCGAATCTGTTTCTGTGCACGCAGTGCCCACACCTGGTGTGGGTGGACGTGGACTTGTCTGTAAACAGTGCATTGACACATAGGCAGTTTCACTTAATATCCTCATTACAGGAAGCTCTGTACCAGTAAAGTTGGTTAAAATAGATGCCTTGCCTCCAGCAACTTATTTCCTTCCGCAGGGATTTGGCTGCCCGTGTGACCAAGCCAAGCCAGAAAGCTTGTGGTTGAGGCAGAGCCTCCACTGGGCTCTCAAGCACTGACCAGTGTACTTTCAAATGGTTGTTAGTTTGGACATGAGTGGAGGAGCATTGTAATAACAGCAATGGCTGCTGCTGTGTGAGAATGCTGACCAGTTGAAGTTTTTTTTATTTTTTTTTCCCCAATCATTTTAACATGCCATCTTTGGGAAGCCTGTGGCAATCGATGGGAGCAAAACAAGACTGTCTTCCACGAACACTGCGTAGGGCGGGGCTCGCAGACGAGGCTTGCTCCAGCAGGCTACATGACGTAGACCTTCTCGGCGTCGCATAGGTCGAAGGAGTCGCGGCTGCGCGGGCAGACTACGCGGCCCCGGCGGGCCACGCTGCGCAGTGCCTGCTCCCCGTAGACGTAGCCGTTGGGCAGGACCAGGGGCTGGTTGTGCTCGTTGAGGGGCTGGCCCGAGATGCGGCACACGAGGCGCGACTGCGAGCAGTGGGCGTAGGGCAGACCCCGGGCCAGGCAGTTGAGGGCCCGGCTGCACACGGGGCAGTCCGGGTTGCGCTGCGCCTCGTCGTAGCACTGCGGCGTCTTGAGGGCCGAGAGGCCGGCCTGCAGGGCCACGGCAAGCACCGAGCAGCTGCTCAGCTGGTACAGGCGCAGTTGTTCCTGGCGGAACTGCTGAGCGAGCAGCTCCCAGCGGCCGTCGGCCAGCAGCTCGGGGGCCCGGGCGCCGGGCAGAGCCAGGAGGCCCATGACGCGCTGCACCTCGGCCAGCTGGGCGTCTTCTTCGAGGGCGCCGAAGTGTCGCCGCGCGTGTCGCACGGCCTCGAGCCGCCGGTCGCGGCGCACCAGCTCGACGAACTCTTGCTGGCGCAGCTGAAACTCCAGCGTGCTGCGCAACTTGCGCAGCTTGGACTTGTTGTCGTGGCACCAGGCGAGGCACTTGCTCGTGTCGCGGCTGGCCAGCGAGTCCTCCACCTCCTTGGACACCAGGAACAGATCCATGTTGGTGAGGTCACGCAGGCCGCTGCGCTCGGCCAGCTTGGCCGCCGTGCCATAGTATCCCGTCCGCAGAAGGTGTTCCACCAGCATTCGGTCGAGCCGTTGCCGCTTCCACTGCTCGCCGCCAGTCTCGAAGCCCTTGAGGTGTTCAACGCGACGCTTGCAGGCCGACGCCGCCTCCAGCTCTTCGCTGATACTCTCGGCGCTCTTGCGCCTCAACACCTCGAGTTTGTCCAGCAGGCCTCCCAGCTGAGTCCGCAGCGGGCCCGCATGCGCCTGCTCGCGCAACGTCTTCTCCAGCTCCGCCGCCGCACTCTGCACGTGAGACACTTCCCGATCCATGCTCTTCTGCGCCGCGCGGAACTTCTTGTTCAGGATTTCGTAGGGCACCTGCGACGACAAAGCGGTTCCAACTCCCCCGAAACGCCAGTCAGAAAGCCTACCTTGAGCGTCGGGTGCTCCAGGGCCTTGATGTCCGACATGTCAGCTGCTGTTGCGCCGGGCTCCGCTGTCCAAATCGTCCTGCGTTCACGTTGAGAATCCTTCGCTCGAGCGCCGCACTGGCCGCGCCAACGAACAAGCGCAGCAATGCAAGAGAAACACTGCGCCGCTCTACGAACGCACGACCGACATTTTCATGCTGGATTAAACCCTTTTATCCGCTATTTCCGGCCTCTGGCGCTAAAAAAAACCTCAAAAAACGAGAGCTCTTTTTTCGCAAAAACATTACTCTCTCTAAAAGTGTTCGACTCGCCCCCAAAAAAGACATCTCTCACCGGGAGATAAAAAAATGATTTAAACGCAGTAGCCGATTATTTAACGCTATCTAGCAGCACAAGAACGTCAAGTCTCGCAAACAAACCCCCTGAACGAGATTACACGAGATCGCTTATCCGCCTCTCCCGCTGAAGGTTTTTGGCGTTGTTTCGCTGGTTTCGCTACGTCATACGCTCGTATATTCCTTTATTTTGGCTCTAGGCTGTCCGTCCAGTGACGGGTGGTAAGAATTTCGGCTACTGTATTGTTCTAAGAGTCCGCCGCGAGTGCCCCAACAAAGCCGAACTCTGGTGTAGGCTATTGGTTTGGCTCGCTGGAGCAACGCATTACCGGCCATAGTCGTCAGCCTTTGTTTGCTAAAGTGAGCAGCTCGACTCAAAAGGTGAGACTTGTCAATGAATTGTCGCGGTTTCTGTGCAGTCTCGGTGCAGAGCGATTGATTTCCGAAAGTGCTGTGACGTCGGTTACCTTTCTTGGGCATGCGATGCTTCCATGTGTGCGTTTGTTGCGGTGGTAATTGGGCTGAAAGGCTTAGTCCGACATTACTTGTTGACCGCTCCCCGAGATGAACTTGCTCTCCAGGTAATATCCGGACTTTCGTCAAGGCCGAGCATGCGATGGGCGATTGTCGGGTTGCAGCGTGCGGGTGGCGCGGGATCGCGTGTGTGCACAGGCCACGGTGGCAGGAACAAAGCACGCGGCGTCGCCGTCGCCGCGATTGCTCGCTCGCTCGCGCTGCGAGCGTGCTCGACGCTCCTCTCGTGCCGCGTGACTCTTGTGTTGGGTCCACGCGCGTGGGAGCCTCGCCGCGGCTTTGGGTTCGAACCCCGATGGCTGACCTACATTTCGGCGTGCGTTTGCCGTCCCGGAAGTGCATGGCGCCAAGGGGCCTTCCTCTCTGGGTCCTTTGTCCGATTTCGTGGGGCATGGCGGCGGCCAGCCCCGGCCACATTGATTAGGCTTACTTTTGGCCTTAGTCGGGCACCCGTCGCGACATTCGAGCGCGTCGGCCCGCCAAGCGGCCATTCGGGGCCCGGCGTCGGGTCGCTGCGGGCCGGGCCGCCGCGGGCCGGGGACGGCGGAGTGGGGGTGGGGAGGGGGGGGGGGGGGGCGAAGCGGCCGGCCGCCCGCCCGCGAGCGACTCGGGGGCGCCGTCTTGGCCCCCGGAATTTGGTTGCTTGCTTCGTGGGCGCGCTCGCTGTGTGCGCGCAACGTGCCGTAACTGGGGGCGCCCGCGGCGCTTGACCTGTCGCAAGAAAAACATGGAGTTTCGGCGGGCTTTTCCCCGTCGTGTGCAGCGGGGAGCCGTGACGTCAGCGCGCGGGGCGGCCCCGCCGATGGCGCCTTTGTTTTGGTTGGTGGGCAGCAGCGCGGCACGTGGCTCGATCGCTTCCCTGTCATTGCAGATCCTGCGAGAAATGCAGCATGCGGGCTTCTGCCTGTGCCGGTCCTGATTTGCACAAGCCGTCCGGGGAGTTGTGAACTGGAACCAGCGTGAGTGGCGGCCCGCTGACCTGTTGCGTCCGCGTTCGGCGCGCGCTCTCCGAGCAAAAGGACGCCGCGCGGCTTCCTTTGATCCTCCGGAGAGCTCGCGCCGCGGGCCTCGAGGACTTCGACCTCACTGACCAAGTGCCCTCGCGGCGCGTTACCCCCTACCAGATGGGGCTCTCTATGGGGCTCACTGAATTGGTTTGTGCTACGTTGGTCGGTCGAGTTGATCGGCTGCCGAATGCAGGGAGAGGAACCTGCCTTTGCTGCGCATATTCACGTTCGCTCTTATGTGTTCAGATCTGCGGCAAGTTGCAGGTTCGCTTTACTGGAATCACCAAAGCGCGATTCGCAGTAATCTCGGGCACCAACTGTTTGCACTGCTTTGTTTGCATTGGTACAACAATGCGAGTGTCTGACACGCTTGTTGGGCCAATGTGCGCGAGGATGGGCGAGTAACAATGATAGGCCTCCGTGGATGGGTTCTATCTGTCGTTAAGGTTGTTGTCAGTCTGCGACTCCTTTCTTTTTCCTGACTACCTTGCCTCAGACGAGCGTGCAGCATTGTAACACTAAACCTAGACAAATGCTGCACTTTATACTCTAAGCTGTCTGGTGGGGTGTTTGGTGCTCAAAAAACACCCTAAACCCCTAGACGTTTTTCGCTATCTTCCCTTGCACACACTGTCGAAACATAAATGTGATGTCGTATGCGTTTCAGCTCGAGTTCTGGTTCATACAGCAAATGGACTGTCTTATAATTTGTTGTCAGTCATGTAGCAGTCAAATGTGCAGTCTTGTGAGCACTTGTTTTTCAAAGTAGGTGTAATAGCGAAATTGTCTGTTTTACTCCCTCTCCTTCCATCTAACCCTGCCAAAAGAGAAGTGCCTCCCGGCAGAAATCTCTTGGCTGTGCTACTGCTTGGAGAGTGCAGTGTTTTGGTCATTTGGCTAACACTGTCCTCATTATAGTGAAAAGGTTCTCTATGAAATTGGGTAGCTTAGTGAGACTATTTTGGGAGTAGTTTGGAATGCATGTGCTTCTATGGGAGTGAGCGCACCATTTGAAAGTGTGCCCCCGCCAAAGAGGCTCTTCTGCAGCATGTTTTAACCCTTATGTTGTCCGTGGGAAATGAAAAGCTTAGCTTGCTTGTTTTCTATTGACCATTGTCTTTAGAAAAAGGGAAAAAAATGCTCTCTGTGTGCTTGCGTGGCATGGACACCTTGTACACTGTTAATTAAGAAGTAGCGTATGCAGGCTTCTACCTTTGATAGTTTCTATTGCAACTGAGGGCCATCCAATGGAAAGATGCTCCAGCCTCAGCTCTTCCACCACATTAGGGCCAATAAACTTCAAGAGTGTGAAAGTGTGTGTTGCAGGATAAGCAGTCTTTGACCGCTGGCCTCTTGAAGGAGCAGATAAAATAACTTGTAGTTGGCTGAAAAGCAGGTCTGTTCATTCACCTGAAACGCTGGGGATCGAGGGAATTGGAGTGCGGGTCAGCCGCTGGTCTGGGGTTTTATTGTGCACCATGCAGTGGCGATACATGACTGCCTGCCAGTACAATGCTCATCCTGGTTGAAACGGACAGGGGGTGGGGGAGTTCTGTAGTGCGAGCTTTTGCATCAAGCTGTGGTGCGTTTACACGCTAGGCCACCAATCCCCCCCCCCTTTCTTGACAACGGAAATATTACAAAGGTCAACGTCATCTGTGTAAGGGTATGACCTTCTTAGCGATGGAAGTTACCTAAGGGTTTGAAAGGTTATGCTTTTCTTTGAAGCTGGTATGGCTTCAGTGAACAGGAGACTTGAGCTAGCAGACCTGACTCTGTTAGCTTAGAGAAGCGCTGTTTATTGCTGTTCGCTTCACCTCGGACGGATATGATTTTTGGCCATGTCAGGCGTGCACCCTCAAATGAAAACCTGACAAGATGCGGTGCATTGTCCTAAATGTAGTCTGACATTTGTTCAAGCTACTGTGTCTTTCAATCGTCCTTTCAAGAAGTGATTCACAGAAAGTGGGACAGGTTCTAGATATTTAGCTGAATCTCACCAGTGATTCCTGTCTGGTTGGAGAGTCAAGAAACTTGCCTGAGATAGACCTCTCTGGTCATCTACTGGATGGCCAGAGAGGTGTGCAGGAAACTTCTCAGGGAATTGAGTAAGCAATGCGCAGTTGTCAATTAATCATCTATTTTGTTTTTCCTTGTATATTTTTTTTTATATTTGGCTACATAATCTTTTGAGTACAACTGATTAGATTTGTTTGCTGAACAAGGGTCCAGGGAATTACCTTGGTCGCTTGGGAGGAATCTGACCTCTTCCCCCAGGTCCTGGTCATTCTCTGGATGCTTGTGTGCTACATGACTGTTGCGCAACTACCAATAGTTTCATGTTGCTCTCTTGGCCCAAGTGGAAGCAGTTATTTTATTTGTTGCACATCAAAGGCAGGCCAGAAAGGCTCCCCTCCACTTTCCCCATCGTTCTCACTGGACGCATTACCGACTCGCCACAAAACGAGTCCCCAAGTTCTTTTCGCAGGGCTTGAACCATACTTTTTATTGTGGAGAGAGAATCAGCGACACTGTTCTCGCGTCAGAGAATGAAAAGATGGGCATGGGCCCAGCTGATCTAAGAATAAACAAGTAGTAATGATTCATATATGTAATGAATTGGAAGCTGTTATGGACCCATGTCAGTTTTTGACATGATGGGCCTTTGTGTGTCTTGCATCCAAATAGTGCAATGCAAGCAAAGTTCTACAGCAGCCATGGGACTACACGAGCTGCTTCCAGTTGTGAATTGCATGAATGCTAACTTTACATATTGAAACTAAGCAATATCATTTGACATGAAGATGCTTCTGCTCCTCAAGAAAAGGATATCCACTTACTGTTTTTTTATTCCGGCATGTTGGTGTGCTAGCGAGACAGAGGCAAGTTGGGTGTAGGGTAAAATAAATCCTTGAAAGGTACAATTGAAGCCTCTTGGTGCATTGAGCCGACTTTCAGGTGTTACTAGCCTTAAGTAGCTAGACTAAGGAGGAAGGGTGGCTAAAGATGTCTCACCTGATAACCCAAAGATATCTTCACTCTTGTCCATCAAGTTCCCAGGTCCATAACCTCCTGGTCCATATTTTTCTTTAAGCTGGCTCTCGCACATCTTTGTATGCCATTTCATTTTCAAGGAAGATCGTCTAACTATGGACGTTGGTTAATGTGCCACACGCTTCTTGACATCACTTATTTCAAGTAATCCACATCTCCTGCGAGTGCCATCAGCACGGCTATGCTGATAGTTAGAGCTTTGTTTATCCGCAGTCAGCTGGTGGAAGCGGATAAAATTAAATCAATTTGCGGATCGGATGAGGATGTTAGGGGCTGCGGATCGGATGCGGATATCCACTGGTCCGGATCCAGTCTTGCCGGGGCGGCCCATATTTGTGCGCGACCGCAGGGTTAAGTGTGAATAAGTGAGTGATCGTATGAGGTGTATCGTCCAATGTTTTATGGGAGTAAATTACTGTTAGGAAAAAAGGTGTCAAATGGGCTGAAAATTGTTCTTTATGCCAAGACCTAATTCTTACCAAAGATAGCTTTAGAGCATTCCATCTTGCCAAAAATGTTGTCCTTAGACGAAGTAAGACTCCAAGGCATCAATCATCCCGGCAAAGCGTGTTCTTCTTTGACAGAAAAAAGCAGAAAACATTTTTTAGGCAAAGAAAGCCCAAGACGTACAAGTCTCAAAAAAGCAAAAGCCTCCGTTCCCCCTTGAATTTTTTATTTCATATGTAAAATGAATGTGCAAATGTGGATCGGATCTGGTTCCGGATTTCGTGGATGCAGTTTGTTTGTGGATACGAAGTACGCAGATTGGGTGCGGAGGTGGCAATTTAAGAACATTGTGGGTGCGGTTCAGATGCAGACACTGTCCGTGGATGATCCGGCTTATCTGCGCAGGGCTCTACCGATAGCCCCTGGTAGGCAGTGAATTGACTGCGCCAGGGTGAACTGCTCTTGGGTGCAAGAATCGCTCGGAGAAAGTGCTTCTGATGACCCATCATTAATGTTCTGTGCAAAGACTCGAAATTTGTAAACAGCTAGACAGGCAACATGAACAATCTGCCAAACTTTACTAGTTTTGTGGCAGGCATTTTATAGCATGTTTAAGTGGTTTGTGCATTTTATCTGCCTAATTTATCTAAGATTGATTATTTTGACACTGATACTGCATGTTGCCGACACTAGCACGAGTGCATTGAGGCAGTGTCAGATTGCCAACTGCAGTGATGGGAGTGCTGCGCCAAATTGTGCCATAAACGGAAGTCTGTTATATCTTGTACCAAACTGCCAAACGTTTGCGCAACTGCAGCATATGTCTGCGCATGTAGTGTCCGTAGTGTGGATGAAACTCCAAGAGACTAATTTCAAACGGTGAGACGACGACGGCGGATGTAACTCTGGAGACGGCAGTACCACGGCGGTTCAGCCGTACGGCTCCTAAGCGGGCGCGCTGCGTAGCCAATCACGTGGACACCGCTGAGCGCCGAGAGGAAACGTTGCTGACGTCATCCGCTACCCTTGCACAGAGAAGTAAAAACAAGCAAAAGGGGGCAGTGGTGTTGACGTTTAGCTCAATGTTGGCTACGCTCATGCGCAGCCTTGACTGCACTTTTGGTTGCACCCAAATTCGTCCGCTCAAGTCGGCCGATTTCGGCAACTTGGCGAGTTGCAAAGTTTGCCGGACCGTTTAACAAACATTTAGACAGAACTGCGTCGTAATACGTGACGTGTGGTGTTCCTAGGCGATACTGAAGAGGACTGCATTGTTTTTTCAAAACCAAAATGAAGTGAAGTTGCCCTTCACGGAGCAGTTTCATTTGTGCAGGTGTAGGTTTTCATAATATTTGGGGGTGGTTGTTTTGGCAGTTTTTAATATTAAAGTCTTGAGTTCGGTAGGTTCTTAAAACTTTGGGTACACATTTTTGTTGATAGATGAGCTGGTGTTTGCAGGCATTTTACAGAGGCTAAATGAACTATTGGCTGTATAAGTGCAAAGGATCTCTCACTAGAGCCTTATTTATAAAAAGAATGCTCTGTTTCTTTGGTGCCCTATCTTTTTATTACAAAAGTAATATGCTCCAGTGTCAAAAAGGAACCCTCAATCATTATGAAAGAGTAGCTCCTTTAGCAATGCAGTCACTTTTTCAATTTTCAAGTGATGTGCTAGCAGACGTTGGCATCTGCTCCAAAAGGATCAGGGACCGCTCCAAACCAATGTTTTGCCTGCTACAGAACCTGCTACAAAAGGTCAAATGTCGCTTCCATCACTGTATCTGCCACATGCCTTCATGCCGTGGCTACAGTGTACCGTGGCACACATCAACCTTCGCCTAACATCAGCACGTGTGCGTCGAGCTTCATCTCTTTACACCGGAGAGCTAAGAGCAGCAGCGGCTGACGTGCGGGAGGCCCTGGGTTTGCACAGTTGGCTCGGAAATTATGTCCAGTACTATTACAGGTCTATCTTCTTTATTCTTAATTGTAAGTTGACCAATAAAAAAAATGTGGGTCTATATTTTAATAATTATGGTAGCAGGGATGGAACTGCTGTGCCACTGTGCGCCTAAGGACTTTTCATGCGCCGCGCTGATACAAAAGCATAAATATAAACAAAATTGCGTCAAGGTGCGCCAAAATTGAAATTATAAACGAGCCTCGTCGAAATGAGTCGTCTTGCAGTTTCCGTTGGCAACATTGACACCGGAACTTCCGGCGCAAATGGGACGCCAGTGGACCCGAATCCAAAAATTTGTATCTGAAGGTTGCCGCATGCTCGCAGTGCTTTTCTGAGGTCCTGGGGTCACTTCATCTGAAGTTCTGAGTAGCGGAGCAAACGTGCGCCGCGGCCCCGCACAGAGAACTTGGGAACAAAGGCAAGCGAGCAGTGAGCCGTGTGACGGAGCGAGATACGAGCTGCCAGATCGTGATTGGGCTTTGAAGCAATTTGACAGTGGTGTCACAAAAGTACCTTTGACAGCAGACTTGCTGCAAACTGAAGAAGTCTCCAAGTTTAGACAGAAAGGCTAGAGGTCGAAAAGCAAGACGATGAGAGGCATAAGAGCAGGTACAGTGATCCGAGTACGAAGAGAGCTTGTCTTCAGGAAGAAGAGCGACAACTTGAACAGCGCATCATCTGTTCATGGACTATGCTTGAGCATACTCAGGCATTGATTAAATTGGGTCTGAAAAAAAAAAAGAAGAAAAAAAGGTATGGAGAATAAGTCTGGACAAGTGCTGTTAGCGGAGGCTAATGCGAAATTGGCTCAGAATCTCGAAAAAGTGAAGTGTATCCGTGAGTAATTGACGAAGTCCCAATAGATTTAGATGTACAAGGGCATTTATTTTCTTAACCTAGTCATTGAAAAAATTAGACTATTTTTGTACCTGCATTTTTATTTTTCGGTGCACCTTACTAGTCAATGCTGAGCAGTGAAAGCTATTTGTACCTGTTTATATTTACCTATTTGCAAGTCAGTTTTATCATGTGTCACACTGTCATGTGCAGTTTTGCTTAATATGCTTTGTGTAATTGGCACGTAATTTTGTGAAAAATATTTTCAACTGAAAAGTTTATTCAAACTTCCGTTAAGTTCACACTGAGTTTCGTGCATGCCATATTTTCTTTGGTTTTAAAAACCAGGTGACATTTAGCCTTTATTTTAACATTCTTAAAACTTGTATGCTGCTCCCAACTTGCTCCAAGACCTCATTTTTGCTGCTCCCAGTCTGCTCCAAACTGTAGTTTTCTCTGTTCCAAGATTGCTCCAAACCTGCTTTGCCCAATTCCATCCCAGTAGTGGTCAAGTTAGTTGTGATGCTGTAGTCAATCGAAAACAAACTTTGACTCAACTCTGGTTCCAATGCTGCTAAAGTGCCGTGTCACTTTTTAAAACATAAGTGTCGGTTTTCACAATTTTTGTGGGTGGTGGTTTTTGCAGTTTATGATATTAGAATCTTAAATTTGTTAGGTTCGTAAAAGTTGGGAACATATTTTTATTGCTAGTTTTAGTGGATATGCTGGTTTTTGCCAGCATTTTGCAGAAATTATTATTCTAGGAGGAGTACACTACTGAGTGTAAAAGGGGGAGGGGAGAGAGGCTTTATTACAACTTGTGTGTTGTGCAGTGACTCCACTCCTGCATCATATGGGCCATTTTGCACCAAAGGCAATTTCTGTGCCACCTTTACACCTCCAAAAAACACTCCTAGGCCGCCGCCATGTTGCCGATGAAGATGATGATGCAGCTGGTGCGACTCTTGCGCCTCCTATCAGCTAGAAATTTTCTGCCGCTCTCTGGGACTGGAAACCTGCTCAGCGCAATTCTCCACCTGTTTTGCAGTTATTCAAAGTTTTCTGGCCTCTCTTTAAAGGGGCACTGACACATCAAAATCATATTTTTTTTTATTATCCGAAACGATTGAAAACGGTGCCGGGACATTACCCTCAAAATTCGAAACTTGGGAATTCAGTATTTGTGAATTAAAAAACAATTTCCAAATGCTGAATTTGAAGTTCCCGCGCGGTCCCCGGCAGTGCAGTCAGTCAAATTTTGCGGTCTCCTGCGACTCGACTTTCTCTCGGACCTCCGCTGACCCGATGCGAGGAGGAGGCGAGCTGGCGGGATAGAAGGGAGCCGGCGCGGGAAAAAACCGGTTTCTTCGCCGACACGCCGATCTGCTCGAGCGCCGCCAAAGAGAGGACACAAATCTAGGAAGGGACATCTCACCGAACTCTGATTTTTGGTATTTCAAAAAGAAGGGCCGTAGTGCGTTCGCAATTGCGTTAAAAAACATGTTTTACGATTGCCATTATTATTATAGAAATGTCGCCTACAAAGCTTCTAAATTTCCTGATTTTTGACGTCATCGATCATAAGAAGCAAGGAGGTAGCGGCGGGAGATTTAAACGCCAAAAATAAAAAGGAGCGCGCGCGCGCGGAAAATTTTTTTTCGCGATGCGTTTTTTTTTTGCGTGTTTATGACTACAACTTGCGTCGTTTTAGACAATAAAAAAACATACGACCTTTGGGGTGTCAGTGCCCCTTTAAAGTTTCCACTTAATTTTTCTTGCACATGCTTCATACCCTTTTTGTGTTATTTTCCACTGTGAGAAATTGTGCTGGTAATTGCCTGCGATTCAAGCTTTTCTGCTCAACATTTATGGGGAACGAAGGAAGGGAAAGACGTCGAACGGCCCTCGAAAGTGATTTTGCAAACAATGTCGACGGTTCTCCCCTCTCCCAGAGATAATTCGTGTAGAGTCCTTCTCAGTCATCACCAAAAATAGTTGGTGGTGGTGGGGAATGGGCCAGTGGTTCCTTTGCCTTTGTGCGAAAAAAGGAAGCTCTCCCCAAAACGTGCCCCAAAACGAAGTTCTCTTGGATTCCGTCCGATCGTCAAGACGTGACTGTCGTCGACTGCGACTGTGTAATTTGAGATCTTTCTCAAATAAATCCTTTTTGGATAACGCTACACCGTGTGGTACATACAATGTATTGTTTGAATGTTAACGCTTGCTTAATTGTATGTCCGAGTCCTGTCCATTGCTAAACATTATTTGTGCGTGTAAAATACACATGCCTTTTGGCTATCTTCTGTTGTAAATTAATTTCGACAAATCGCTTTGTCGTTTGACATGCGGGGGTGGTGCTGTCAAAAGTTGTCATAAAATGAAACAAGCGTTCCAGTCGCATTCGTTCTGTCGCGTGTGTACTTAACAAAAATAGTTTACAGTTTTTTGTTTTTGTTTGTTTAAATTGTGATACAACACACTCTCAATTTTCTCAGGAAAGTACATACACCATGAAATGTAAAAAGCAGCGGGAAAAGACAAGAATTTAGCCGCCAGCAATGTTTTAAATTGCACCTATCGAATTCGCAGTCCACTCGGTTAAGCGTAGCAGGGATACCGGTGGGAGTAGGGGGGGTAAAGGTGGGCGAGGAGGAGTGGCAAATCCCGTGCACTGACATCTGGGTCCCAAGTGAAAGAGAGCGACAGAACACGAGAGATAGAAACCAATGTTGCCAGCTGAAGGACGACAGTCGCAATGGTAATCGCGAAGACTGAAAACTCTCAGCAATATAAAAACAGTGATAATTTAACGTTGTAAACTAAATTCTGAGCTATTCTAACGCTTATAAAAAGCAATATACTCATTACTCTGCATTAACTTCCCTTCTGTCGAAATCTCGAAAATCTGGAGGTTGCGCAGTTTCGTATTCCTGGGGTGTGCCCACTCGTGCCCCACCCACAAAGCCGGTTATCTGGTTTAGTTTAGTGTTGACGCGAGGCCGTACATCTGCGCGCTATGCAGAAAGAAAGCTTCGAAAGGAATGCGAATATCTTTCCACCAGTAAGTTCGTGGATTGTTGAAGTTCATGAAACTGCTCTGATATTATATTCGTGAAATCGAATGCAGGTTGGTAACCATGTGTGGGACCCCGAAGGTCTGCGTGCATGCTCCACCGCTTGCGGCAGCCAGAATGCATGGGAAAATGGTGGACCTTATCCTCTAGAGTTAGTATGTATGATCTCTATGGGTGAGAGACTACACTCGGCAACAACTTTTCTTGGCAATGCAGTGAAGAGGAGAGCCAGTGCACAGCTTTATTCAGCGCTCAAAATGGGCGAGGGAGCACGTGCCTGTACCCTCCACCGCATTGCCAAGAAAAGTTGTCACCGAGTGTAGCCTCAAGCCCAGTGACTGGGCTCGAAAAAGTTCTTTTGTCCCTGGGGCCAGGTGTTTCTTGAAAAGGTGCATCCTAGCCACATCCAAAAAACAATTTAAATATCTTTTTTTTTTTTTTCGTTTATTGTGTTTTTAGGTTTGTTGCATTCATGTTAATACCCTTAAAATTGAGTTTTGTTGGTGCGGCTATCTTAACCCCTTAAATGTTTTTGACGTGCCTAGCTCATCAACGTGGAGCTGTCCCCAAACCATTTAGGACGTGTATAGCTCGTCTGCTTTCCCCGGTTCGCGCACTCCATTGCTTTGGGCGAACCAGTCTCGCTCATGGCTTAGTTTGCAACTCTGCCCAGAAATGGCATCACGGATTTTTTGTTTCTCCTCGTTTTTGGTTAGAAGCTTTACTTTGAAGGCCACAAGTGTAATTTTGAAGAGAGCAATTCAGCAGTTGAGGGTCAGAAAACTCCCAAATTTACGATCGGCTAAGGGGTTAAGGGGCTCTAAAGACGTTTCTGAGATTGTCTGTTCTTGGTGATCACTCATTCTACAAAATATTGGCATCCCGGAAATAAAAAAAATTATGCTTGTGCGACGTTTTTGTACAAAAAATAAAAAAATGTGATCTAAGTTTGTGCTACGCCCCTTTCTGAGCAGAAAAATCTGGAGCACAGAATTCAGCGGAGGCACCGAGAGCGTGACGACAAGCGCGCATCAGCCAATCGCAAGCTGCCTTTCCGAGAGAGGCAACTTGCGACTGACTGACGCGCGCCCGGCGTCACGGCACCTCCGTTGGATTCTGTGCTCCAGATTTCTCCAATCGGAAAGGGGTGTGCGGATGTCTAGCGATCAGGGATTGTTAGGGAAATTTTAATTACCAGGAAAAAATCGGGGCATTGTCAGGGATATTGTTAAAAAGCGAGCCCAGTCAGAGAAAATGAGCCGGAAACGCCATTGAGTGCCCTGTGCAAGGAGTTGAGGACTTGGGGGCAGAAAAATATGCAATAAATTCTGCTTAGGGCGGAGTGCGGGCTCTGCTCGCCCAATGTAGAGTGTGCTGCCCGATGCAAAGGGAACAGCCGACAAATCCAGTCCAACCCTTGGATTGGATTGATTGCACGACACTAGACTAGATCCAGTAAGTTACTATATTTAGTAACAGATGGGAAAGCCACAGACCCCAATCCAATCCAAGCCTTAAGCCAAAAGTATCCGAAAGTGTGCATCTGGCGGCCATGCTACTTTTCGGTTATTGATGTATGTGGTTGAGCGTCATGTTTTCATGGTGTTTGAAGAAGTGGCCTCTTCACTGACAATATCGGCGGCAATTAAGTGCTCGTTTAATCTGGATTGGATGAACCTGAATATTTCGGAATGTGCAAGTTGGATTCAGTCCGTGCAAAATGATCCTCGCAGTGCTCAATGCTCAATGCCTTGTGTTGTAATGGTCTTATATATTTAACTGCCTCGACAGTGGTCAGGGAATTTCACTTGAAATTGTCAAGGAAAACCTGGAAAAGTCTGGGATTTTAAAAATAATAATTTGCTAGACCTAAAAGTTCCTAAAAGTTGCTTGCATTTCGGAGATCTCCAGCTGCCCTAATTTAACAAATTGACTTTTACAAATTTGGAAAGTTTCACACCCTGAGAAAGTAATGCCATCTGTTTTTTGTTTCCATGCATAAAGGCAACTCGTTAATTGAAAGTCAGCTACTTCGTGTATTTTATGAGGTTGTCTTTGAAAATGTTTGGCTCAAACAACAACTTTTGGTTCTGGTATTCTCGCTGTGTGGAAATATTATCCAAAGGTGAATAAGGGCAAAAGCCTCCAGCGGAGACTTGACAGGCCCTACACAATGGAGCGTATGAGAGAAAGGCACAACAAAAATGGCAAACAATAAGTGCCTTCCTGAAATCGAGAGAAAAAGGGATGAGTTCTCCCTGAACCTTCCTTGAACCCACTGCATTATGAAAGCAACACTCTCATGAAAGCGTTCCTTTGTATCTGTATCTTATCTAACCTTCTAAAAATCCTGCAGATAGCTGTAGAGTTGCACTATTTTTCATTTCCTCTAGGAGGAAAGTGAGATGAGGTCAGTATTGTCTTTTCATATTCTCAGGCATCGGTAACTGGTCGCTGATGTTTATGTGGCAGTTGCTGCTTTGTTGTCTTTAAGGGGGGCTCTTCGTGTACGCCCAATGTACTTTGGTCGGAAGACAGCTGTTGCGCCCGCACCGTGGGCTGTGCATGCCTGCCAGCTGCTTTGCCTCCAGGGTTCATTGGGCTGAAGAAGCATTTGGCTTTGCAGTGCAATATTTGGGACAGGTGGGAGGAATGGGCGGGGCTTGTGTGGGCTAGTAAACAGCTGTTGCCTGTGGCTACCACATGCGACTCGCGCCGATTGACTTCATTGAGGACAAGGGAGGTGCATACCTGCCAAGCTTTACGATTTTATCGCAAAGTGCCCGCTTTCCAGCGCTTTCTTATAGTTATTGTATTGACAACAATTTTTGTACAAATTTCCTAATCTCGTGTAAAAAAAAATAGTACATTTTTTTTTTTAGCTGCATCTTGCTAGTTTGCAATTTGGTGTTGGCAACACTGTTACATCGGCTTGTGTACTTACAAGTCAAGAAAGTAGTAGAAGCTCCTCCCCACGAGCGTGATGCACCCTCTTCAAACGCCTCTGTAGTCAAAAAAACAGTTTGCTGAAAACGCCCCTTCTGCTCCAATGGATAGATATTGGCTACAGACAGACCTTGTAGCGGGTGGAAGCTTGCGCCACGTAGCCGAGGCGAATTATGCATTTTAGGCTTCTACATCACTCGCTCCGAAAGGTTGAAGTAAAAAGAATGCTTTAGTGGCAACGAAAATTGTTTGTTACTAAAGATATAAAAAAAATCACCGTCTATTACAGACCTGAGTTGGAGCTGTAGTGCAATTGTATGAAAGAAGCGGCGAAAATAAAGGAAAGCGTCCTTTGCTCTGCAATTATGACTTTCGGGTCACATTATTCATTATGACTTTTGGTTCACACTTCGGCGAGTTGGCTAACACCTCGTGGATGAGGAGCAGGCTGCCCTACGCGCTGAGGTGCGGTCTGAGGGGTGTGGCTTGATTTCCTGAATTTCAGAGGTGCCATTGTACTCGCTTGAAATATATCGTGAAAACAGCACCGATTGCTTCACGTTGGGGACAGTCTGCTACAACATCGATTAAGGGTGGGTGAGAGAACTGAGATCTGGGGAATGCCAATGCCGGTAACTCAGCCTAGTTCAGTCCCACTCAAGCCTCATATCGTCGGTCTTGCAGGAACTGCTGTGAAATGAAGTGAAGCGGTCTTACATAGAGACCTCAGTTTTGAGCCCCCGGACTAGTACAATGTAGAGCGTTAAATCGAACCTTTCTGGAGCCGATAAGAACCACAATGCACAGATTGCAGCCAGGCTTGTTGCCGAGGGCAGTGTTGTGAAGTAATGAAAGGCCGTTTTTGAGTGCTTGGATGGCTTCCGAAACTGGTTTAGAATGAATGGAGGTGTTTCTCGGTTTTGTGATGCTGTGGTCTGTAACAGGCATAATCCTCTTTTCCGTTGGTGCTTCTGTAGTGCCCCTGTCAGCTGGCCCAGAGGTTAAATAGGTGCAGGTCACAATTTGAGGTCCCTTCTCGCACCCGGATTAAGTGGGTCGCCTCCTAGAAGGCCTTGGGATGTACTGTTGGAGCGGAATCATAGGATCTGTATAATGGGTTGCTGAAAAGTTATCCCATATGACGAATCATGCAGAGCCCTTTGCATGATTCGTCATTAGCCTTATGGCTGAGGTCGTAAGGCTTGCAACAAGATCAGGCCCCGTTTGCTCGAAGCTGGTTAACTTTAATTGTGGCAGAAAGTTAACCGCATTTCTCTTTAAAGGGGGAATTTTAGGTCACTGATCGCAGAGTAGGGACGGCGGGGAAACATGGCGTTGCCCTTCCGAGCGTGCGTCGCTCGCTTTGGAACTATGTCGTACTCACTGTACTATCGGATACGTTTGTCAGCATTGAATGGTCCGGAAGGCATTCGATTTTGCCTTACCTCACTTAAATCGCAAAGCATGAACAATTATATTGCCCTATTTTTTAGATCAACTTTCGATTGTGGCCATTCCTAAGCCTAAAGAGACGCGGTAATTGTTGACATGGCAACGTCTTTGGAATCCTATTGGATTGTCTTGACTTGATAGGCCGGGAATCGATGGCACCACTGACCTCTACTATAGGGGGCTGGATGGCGCTTAGCTGCTTTCCGAGCCTGGCGCAAGTGAAGCCACCGGAAGTTCGACGCTTGTCCCGGAAGTCGGGCGTGCGCTGGGCTTCCTAAGGAAGTACATTCAGTCGATATTTCGGGCCATGCTTTTTTGTGTGTTTGATTGGATATTAATACTCCCGTTCTGGATTCAATCCCGAGAATGAGGCATTTGAACTTGGGACATATTCACACTTGATAAACTAGAATCTCAAAATGTTTACATTGAATGACTTCCCATGATACTTCTCTGGTCTGCATGCGCTCTTACTGCGCAACAAGCATGCTCTCTTGAGGGAACAAGCGAAAATTCAGCGCCCTCGACGCTTTTCGAACTAGCACTCGGAAGGGTTACAAAACCTGCCAAGCGCTCACTTCCGGGACAAGCGGCTTACTTCCGGTGGCTTCATACCTGTTTGCTGAATGCGCCATCCAGCCCCTCTAGTGGAGATCAGTGGATGGCACGCAGAGGCAGACCGCATGCCAATTTCCACTGGAGCCAAAGTACGCGATTTTCAATTTTATGAAGAAGGCTTTACGTACTGTTCTTACATGCTGGCTAACCATGCTGTGGGTGTGCCGCCCGCCTTTCTCTGCTCACTTCTTCCTCATTGTTTCTAGCACTGAACTTCGTTGTCCACTATCCCACTGGAAAGGAAATCTCAGCAAGGCTTGTCTTTAATTCAGACAACTAACCATTTTATAATTTGCCAACCCAGGGTTGATTGGGTTTTACGTTACTTACTATTTGTGCCACAAGCAACAAAATTTTGTTCTTATGCTCTCTTATAGCTGCTCTGCGTCGAGAAAACCCGTCAGAGTGTGTACTTGGGTCCCTCTTTTGAGGAAGTTGTCAAAGAAAGGCACTAATATTTGCTACAACCATTAGGTGACACGAGCTACCACCCCATAATAAAACACAGAGCTATCGCGCATCCAGCCCTCGTGAAACTTGGCTAGGTACTTGTATGTACCTAGTAGGGAAATGCGGTTAACTTTTTACCACGGTTAAAGTTAACCGACTTTGAGCAAACGGGCCCAGATAGGTAGGTGGTCGCTTCCCACTGTCGGTGTGCACTCGCCATACCCCTCGGCTTAGGGAGCCCCACGTTAACCCTTAACTCTCAGGCCCGAGCCCGCTGTACGCGTCATAATTTTTCACCAATAACGCCGAAAACTAGTCCTTTTGGTCCAGTCCGGAACATTTTCAATTTGCTTGATGGAGACGAACCAGTTGCTCCTTATCCAATTCCATGTCGTGAACTTTAACAACAGAAAACAAATAATTCATTAGTTTTTTTTTTTTTTGTTTAGATTGTATTTTGTCTGGCAATGGGTATCTAAAAATGATGCCAGTTCGATGGTGTTGGAAGTAACGCGACTCGGGAACAGGTTCTCTCTGTGGTGGCCCTCGTTTCATGAAACATTTCCCGACAGTTTGTTTCATCGACACTGGAACGTGTTATCAACAGATTGTTTCATCGACACTCATTTTATCAGCATATCTTGCTATGTTTCGTCAACATTTTTTTTTTTTTTTTTGTGGTGAGATAGGGTACGGGTACATGCACTTGTGTGGTACCATTCTGCACATGCTGCTGCGAAGCGGCATGTACGGGTTGGCCTGGTGGGTTCACATTTTTGTAAGGAACTGCTGCAAACTGTCGCCGTGAAGCATCGTGAACTGGATAGGTCGGATAATTTAACACGTGCCCCAGTGATAAATGCATGACGAAATGTTCCTACTGTGTGCAATTTGGTGTCGATGAAACTTTACAGCACGGTGCAGTAGTGTCGAGAAACAATCGGTGTCGATGAAACATGTCGATAAAAAGTTGATGAAACATGTGTCGATGAAACAGCAGGGACCTTTTTTTCCGATGGTTCCATGGAAGCTCTGACAGTGAGGACTGCGGAGTTGGCTCAAAGAAGAAGTTTGATATGTTTTATACACAAGTCTGACTTTGCGAAAGTAGCCCCGAGGCTACGGCCTCGTATAATGCAGAGATAAACATACGCCAGAAACGTAATTAGGCGGTTCGAGCCGTTGCTTGATTCAAACATTGTTGATTGTATTGTTATAAAGGCATACCATTATGCCGCTTGCATTCGGACCAAGATCAGGACATCTGGGTGTTCGATATGTTTTTGAATTTTTGATTTAAATAAATATTTTGCATACAAGTAAGCCACAATTTATGAAATGAGGGGAAGCTTCTTAATGTCCAAAACAATATCAATTAAATGTTTGTAACATATGCATCCTTGGCTTTATTATTTGTATGCCACATATAGGTAACAGCTCATTATTTTGAATGAGGGTGCATCCAGGGGTACTATTGCAGTCATAGATTATCGTACAGCTGATTGCAATGCAGAAACTTGACAAGGACGCCATGTTTCACAGATTAGTACTTACTGCTTTGAAGGCGTCATTTCAGTAGACAGACTATTTATTAAAGCCAGCAAAGATACGGTCGCAATCGTGTGAAGACACTCGCTGTGTTCGCGGTTCACTTACGCCCATCCCGCACAGCCCACTACACTCGTAAAGAAGAGTTTGGTGACCACTGTATGTTAACGTCGTTCCACGGAAACCACTGCAAAGAAAAGCTGATATTGTCACGATGTTGAGGCGCAACCTGAAGCAGACGGCGTCCGACGTATGTACGATGCTAGGCCTTGTTCACGCAATTAATTTTTTGATGGCAATGCTATCGCTTTTGCGCAGAACCTATTGCGAATGAAAGCTCGGGTAAGTGAAAAACAGCAGTAAAGAGCAGAATAGTTGCTGAAAGATGCTGGAGTCATAGGAAATCTAGCTGGCAGCCATGTTGAAAATACTCATTTGCAAGAACAAGATTGGTTCAAGCACTGGTCATGACGTCAAGGAAACAACGGGACGCGATTGGTGGCAGGGGATACAGGATTCCTTTGAGGGGCACTTGCTGCTACAGGGTTCGCACGGGTGCTTAAAAACCTTGAAAACCCTTGAATTTGAAAATGCCATTTTCCAGACCTTGAAAGTCCTGGAATTTGTAGCGGTGCTTGAAAACCCTTGAATTTCCCTATGATAGTCAGTGGTGCTACATTTCTTATAATAATAAAATAAAATCATGATTCTTACGTGGATGTTAAAGAAAATAACTAAAACGAGGGAACGAGGGAATACTCGACATATTTGGTTGATACACGTTAAGTGCCTGGCCACAATGGTAGCAGTCCCGGTGATTCCGGATCCGGTCTCGCCCGTCCGCTTCTTGTGATCTTTGCACCGTCGTCTCATTCGCGTAGTGTTTGCTATTATAGCCCTGGTTTCTTTGTTTTGAGTCTGCTTTACGCAGCACATGGTGGACGTTGTTTAAGCTGTGTGCGATGCCCGAAAAGTGCAGCTTCCAGCAGTCGTGGTTGGGTCATGACGACTACAGACACTGGGTTGCGCCGGACCCAGGAAGCATGAATTGGGCAAAATGCAGACCTTGCGGGAAGACGTTTGACGTCTCGTCAATGGGCGAGTCCGCACCAAAAAGCCACAAGAAAAGTGCGAAGCACAGTGGGAACATGAAGACGGCAGCAGGTAGCTCCATGAAGAACTATGCTACTCCGTGCTTCAGTGACCGATCAGTCCCCGCGGGATCCGTCCCCGCAGCCCCAGCACAGTCATCGGACTTGACCAGCGCGTGCAAGGTGCTCGAGAAGTGACGGATGCCGAGATTGCATTTGTGCACCTCGGCATCCGTCACGTTGTTCTGTTATAAATTTGGTAGGTAGAGTGCTCTAAATGACTTAATTTACGCGGGCTCGAATTTTCGCAAACCGCACCAAAGCTGAAAATTTGGAAATATTCGCGGGTTCTAATTTTTGCGACTTGAATGTAGCTCCGAAGTGTTGATATTATGCCCAAATTGTTCGCAGGACTTGTTTCTCATGAATCGTGTGCAATTCGCAAAAATTATGTCGTTTACAGTATTGAAGGGGTCCTTTAAAATATCTTTCCTGGTCCTTAAAAGTCCTTGAAAACCCTTGAATTTTTTTCTTTGAAGCCTGTATGAACCCTGTGCTACTTTCTTGACTTGTAACCGACTATAGGGGCGCAAGCTACCGTTCTTCGTTATAAGGGGTATGGTCGCTAACATCCATCCATCCAAATCCAAAATAACTTTCTGTTTAGGAAATCTCCTTTTTTTGTGGCAACGTTGGTTGTGGCGCATGTCGTGCGTTCTGTTACCGGAACTTTTGCGCATGATCCCTTGAAACCACCTTTACTACAGGATGTTGGGGAAAAAATACTTCAAAGTGTGTATTCCCAGCTATTCGACCGACTTTCCATTTATCAAGACGTCGCACGTGGGCAAAAGGTACGCATTTCATAGTCTGCGCCACTGCAATGTCAACATTTCGCACGCTGGTCGCCGGGACATTCTGTGGCATCTCAGTGCGAAAAGCACAAGGACTCTGCAAAACTAGTTGAAACCAATGAGAAACTTGGAGGGTACTTTAGCTGCTGATCAACGGATCACGACAATACCCGAGCAGAATGCCTTTTTACGGCATTTTTTAAATTTAATACAATGTGCCGTTCACGGCAGCTGATCACACCGGAGACCTCTTTCGGAGAATGTTTCGGTGAGGTGAGGGGCGCGAGTTCACGAGTTTGGGGAGGCATAAGGTTCCTGAGGGGCCATAGTTCGATGAGAGTTTGCGGGTGACATCGAGGCAAGGCAGGTCATGTGGCTTCTCCGTACATTTCCGGGAACGTTGAGTCGACCCTCGCTTCGCAATGGCGCTGTTAGCTCATATAGCTGATTCTCTACGTGTGTTGAGAAAAGAAGAAAGGTGCCTATTGATTTATCTGTGCTCTCTGGCTCGCTTCGCGGCGACTTGCTGTGGTCATTTGCCGCTGGTCGCTGCTTCATGGCGGGGTGACAAGAGAGAGGGCAGGGCTCTCCCGCTCACCTCGGCCACTCTCGTGTAGATTACAAGGCACCGATATACGCGCTGCTTTTTGTTGTTTCGTAAAGGAGGAAAACTGGCGCTATGCCAGTACCCCTGAAGGCACACATTGCTATTTCGAGTGAGCTCTTGTGCACGGTTGCTAATCCTGAAGTTAATATTAAAATGAAAGGTGGCTGGGAACTGTCGCGATTAGCGTGTATACATGTTTGTTCAAGTTGTAGCCTGAAGTTCTGTAAAAAGTATAACAAGTCTTTGTGTTCGAGTACTCCCGAAACGTTGAACTGGGTCGCATTTGTGTTTAAAGGCTGCTATATTTGTTTGGTAGCATAAAAATGTGAATTCGATTGTGGATTGTCATAAAACAGTTTCAGGTGATAAGTTTCCAGATTACATTCAAAGAGATATGAAACAATCTTATTACTTTTACTTAATATTGGTGATAACAAATCAATGTTCCTTACCTTCTATCTAATACCCCGTTTGTCGCCCAAGAGGAGCCATTGAGCATAGTCGGAATATGGCTGCACCCAAAAACGTTTCGCGTGCCGGAAAGAAGGGTTTCCTTACTAGCTCCAATAGTATTTAGATATTAGTTATTATGATTTTTATATATTGTTATTTATCAACTGGTACAGCTCGCGCTGGTGCATGTTCCGGTCGTTTACGAGGAGCGCTATTTGTCTCTTAGCAACATTTTACTTACACGAGTAAGTAACAGGAGGGAGGGGGTAAGATCCAAATCTAAGCAATTAAAAATATTTTATACGCGTGCATGCGCATGCGTGCACGGGAGCAACCTTCCCGCTTGAAGAGATTAAGGGGCCCTGCAATCCTATTTAAGTGTCTACCTTTTTTGCGGTTTCCACTTACTTGTGGTTCGGACGACCCAGCGGGCACAGAGAGAGTAACTAAACATCAGTGCGTAATATTTTAACCGGACGACGCGGAAGTCTCCTCCACGTACGGGGGTGCCCCGTGGTACCGAACGCGTGCGGCATGTGACGACATTGTGACGTTGTTGGTCCTGGCCAGCTCCTGCCTTACGACTGGTCAGGGCTGCTAAAAGCGTCTTCAATACAAAATATAGGTGGCGTGAACCGTTCCAATTAATTATGAAAGTTGTTTTTGTTCAGTACTTTAGATCAGAAAAGAAACTAACGCAGTGTATAAACTACGGAAACAAGAAATGACCCGTCGACATACCCACCACCAAGCAGTGGAAAAGGCGGCGCAAACTAGGGATCACGCGTTGACGTGGAAAGTTCCCGGATGTACACGGCGGCGCTGCGGTTGTATAAGTTGGAGGATCTGACCGGTTCCGAGCATTCCAAAGGCTTTCGGCGAGCAGGTTTGGCTTGCGGTTTGGCCATTTGGTGGTTTGGCAGTGCGAACTGGCTCCAGTTCTGAACTCATCTTTACCCCGTGTTTGCTGTCATAGGTGGCCAATGAAGTGTCATGCCGAATTAGTGTTTAGTCGCACAGCAAATGCAATGCGAGCCACCCTGGCCGCCCGCTTCATCCAGGACATGCTTTAGTGGCGCCCCTTCGAGCCGTCGAGGGGGCGCCACTGCAGCCTTGAGCACTCGCTGAGCTCACTACCTCTCCTCTAGTTCATGGCCACCCAAGCCAGGACCAGGGATGTCATGAAGGAGGTTATATTTTGCTTGTTTTTGTAATTTATTTTGCTATAACTGTTAAAATAAAGCGAAATTCGAGAAAGAAAAAAGTTTCACGAAGTTACTATGTTCAGTGCAAATTAAAAACCAGTCAAAAAGTCATTGTGGAATCCTTTAAGCGCCCCAATTTTTTGTATCTAACAAAACAAATCTTGAAGAACAAAACAAACTTGAAGAATTGTAGACCGTTTAATTAAGTTACATGACTGCGCCCTCCCCCTCCTTAAATATTGCGTGACTATCCAATAGGCTATCAATAGTTAGAAGTGAAGTAATTTAAATATCAAAGGCAAAAGAACTTGCACTTACACCAGTAGGCCGTTTATTGATTCAAATTATTATAGCATAAAGTATAGCATTTTATGAGGCACAGAGTCGGTGGATTAGAACATACTTTCCAGGTTTAATTGGTGTGTGCAGTGCAATAGAAAATAGCGAAACTAAAAAAAAAAATTTAAAAATATGATGCACACAAAGTTTTACAATCATTCATTCTTCCAGAAAAAAATATCCACCAGGCAGTTATTTTGGGTGAAATAATTTGTGTGAACGCCGGTAAATATAAAGACGGACTGCTCCGAGATAGTTCTACTCGACAATTAATTGCCGAGCAAACCGTCCTACCATTAAGGATAAGTTTGCAATATTCTATGCAGAAACAAAATACGCACCCACGATGGTGCATGTTTGAATAATAATAATTCACACCTGAATAAACAGCGATGCAGACGCTTACTCCATGCTTGCCACGAAGTTGTCGTGAATGTTTGAAACGAACACGGCACACCTTAAAGAATACTTCTTCACGAGACTCGCAATGATGCATCCTTGTATCCCGACATAGCGCGCAGCCAGAGCGCGGAAGGAGTCGAAGTGAAACAAACAAAACAACAAAACATTTTTTAACTTGGCGACGTGACTGGCTGGCGCTGGAGCGGTGGAAGATGGCAGCGACCGTGGCGGGTCTGTAAAAGCTGCGCAACCCGCACGCAATAGAGCACCAGTGCCACGACTATGGTGAGGGCGAGAGCTACTGAGTGAGTGACTGAGTTCGTTGGGGCGTGAGTTCATTAGTTTTAAGTGAGTACTTGAAGGTGAGAGAGTTCTTAACTTTTTATTTTGAGCTAGCTATGAGTGAGTGAGTTAAACCAAAAATGCCGGCCTCTGCGCAGTGCCTAGCGCCTGCTTTCTCTTTTACCATGTGTCTCCAGAACCTCTTTTCACTTTTGCATGCCCCCTGCCAGTGATTAGGTATCTTCAAAGATAGGATGACACAGGCACAAGTGGCCTCCGGTCATTGACTGCAAAGAAAGAGCATGCTCACGCATTCTTTCATGAACACATCGTCCCGATTGCCCTATAGACCAACTCATCTTTACAAACGGACCGGAGCACCCCTAGCTGACGCCACCGCCACCGTGCATGCACGATGGAGTGTGGGCAAGAAGCTCGCCGTCGCTTATAAACAAACCATTGAAATGCGATGTTGTCGGCGTCAGTATGAGTAGCTGTGCTCTTTTTTGCTTGTTGATTCTACATCTTCCTGGCAATGTCTGACTGCTTGAGCAGCCTCAGCGACATTACCGAGGCTCGTTACACCGTAAAACTTCGCATGAATAATGTGACATGCGGTGATTCAGTCTGCATGGACGCCGCAGAATGGACGTTAAAGCCCGATTCGCATGATGAGATTCCGCCCGCAATTTGCAGTCGCAACGTCCCTTGGGCTGCAAAAGTGTGAACCATAGCTGAGATGGTCGATGTCGATACTGAAAATTGCAAGCAGAATCGGACCAAGTGAATCGGGCATAACAAGTCGATGATGGCCACTGGTGACAGTCTCCTTGTATCTACTGTTTACGCTGAGCCTGCTTACCCCAACCAACCATCAAATAAGTCTTTTGAGGACTCCACTTCTTATCGCAATTACCGGG
The DNA here is from genome assembly GCA_037355805.1 of Ixodes ricinus. Classification (NCBI taxonomy): domain Eukaryota; kingdom Metazoa; phylum Arthropoda; class Arachnida; order Ixodida; family Ixodidae; genus Ixodes; species Ixodes ricinus. The sequence continues at coordinate 60,593 of JAZHYW010039976.1, forward strand.
CCAACGTTTGGTCCGCGAGCCGGTGTCGTCTGAATGAGCAGACGACAGTTCGAACGATCAGGTGGTCGTTTAAACTTGAAGACTCACTGAACATAGTCCGCAGGTGGTCCATACAACTTGACGGTTTTCATGCGTTCATGTTGGAACAAAACAAATAAATCTGATGACCACAAGTATCCGTGAATTCAACCCAAAGTGCTTCCCGCCCATGCAATCGTGGTCCGACTGCATCTGGTTTTCCCTTTTCATGGCACATATCCACGTTCTCGGACGAACCGAGCGCATGAAAACTGACCTTCAAACCTTTCTCGACTCTTTTTGTACAGCCCCAGTCGTGGTGTTTTCACGTGTAGGGAGGTTTTTGTGTTCTCCTCTTCCAAAACAACGCAGGAATGCATGTCTCGCATGGTGACTTCTGCTTACAGCCCCAGACAGGAAGTGCGCTCGACGCGCCACCACTACGTTGTGACGTAACAGAGTTGAGTTTGTGTGTATAAACTCGGCCGCATTGTAACGGGATTTTGTATACGACTCCCACCACACCTTCCACAAACTTGTTTGCATGTTTGACAGTGCATGAGAGCCTGTTCTCGAGACTTACTTGATTTACGCGCGGGCATAGTTGTGCTAACTTGCGTGGTGCCAAGAACACCAGTGGCCAGGGTGTCGGACCGAAATGTTTTTCGTTCCGGTTCAGGGAAAACTGTTCAGCTCCGGTTCAGCTCCGGAGTGAAAAAATAAAGGTTCAAATCGGTTCGTACTCATATGCTACAAAAACAATTGACGACAGCAGAAGATAAACCAGGGATATTTTATGAAAGTGCTACATATGGAATGCAAAGGCTCGCATTACTGTGTGGAACGAACGAGCTATTGCTGGGGCACCTCGGGATGTGGGTGAAAGCGCAGTTTAATGTCAGGCAGCTTACCGAAGAAGCAGGACGTCGTCACGCATATTTGGTAAAAGACTGCACCTTTTAGTCTAAGGTTGAACTTCAGTGCAGAAAAGGCTCACTCCACGCTGACCTGGGTTGCAGGCACTCCCAGGGCTACTTGCGCCAATGGGTAGAGTTCTGGATGGCGTTCCTTTTCTCCTCCCAAAACGACAACACATTAGCATCCCTTGAAAGCCGCGGCTCCTTGTCTAGCAATGCTCAGAAGAGCTGTGCGCCTTGATGTTTGTGTTTCTGAGGAGAAAATATTTTGGTCCTTGTTGTTTTTGCTACCAGAGATAGAAGCTGTTTTCTGTGGCTGTAACTGTTCATTGAATCCCCCTCCCCTTCCCGGTGCTAGAATTTTATTTCGGACAGATTATTAAATCCGCTGAGTTATTTTAAAAGCAGATAGGATAGGTTCTAAAATATCTATCAGCCTTTGTATCGCTTTCTTATCCGATCAGATGTGCAATGAAATCAATGAGTTTAATGTAAATTGCACACAACTCTACAAAATTGAAGACAAACACCAAACTGAGCTGGGACTGAATGCCAAAACAAACAAGGACAAAAAGAGGAATAGACAACACAAGGCATGTTTTCTCTGCCTCTTTTTGTCCATAGTTTTTTTCTTTTTTGCGTTTAGTTTGAAATGAAAAATTAACCAGCTTAACTCACTGTTTTGCCACCAAACAGGCGCATTGGTCACTTTTGCTGACGTACGAATTGGGTATATTCTAGTGATGAATTCCTTTGACGAGCCATTTCCGGTCCCCAAGAAAAGGTTGGGACGAATGTGGGCATTTGTTGAAGAAATAGATAAGAGCAGAAATCCCGGAGAATTTATAGTTACTGTGCTCATTTCGTTTGATTTCTCAAGTTGAACTTTATAAATTATGAAGACGACCATTATGTGAAAACCTGATCATGGAACGTTACAGAGCTTTCCGCTACCTATTTTTCTCACTTTTTGACTTCCTATATGAACGAAACACCGCAAAAACAATTTATCAGTTTTGCCCAGGAACAAAAAAATAATTATTTCGGTCCAATTCAACTCTAATTTGCGGAAAAATGTTTTATTTTTTTTTATTTTTTGGTTGATTATTTTGGTTACTGTGTTTTTTTGCCACGCCTTTTTCACGCAGCCTGACTTTGCGTATGAACCGAAAACCGCATGGAAAAAACATTGGTTCCACTCCGGAGCGAAAAATAATTATTTTGTTCCGGTTCAACTCCGGTTCGCACGAAAATAACGGTCGTTTTCGGTTCACGGTTCGGGTTCGGTTCAATACCCTACCAGCGGCACATCAAAACGGTTTGCCACTTTTTTTAGATTGTGTGAAATCTTATGTAAGTACGGAATCACTTGGTGTCTTTGTTTTGGCTTTTCTTTAGAGTCCTGACCTCTGCTCTTGACCCTTTTTAGGAGAGTTGAAAAGAGTGAGGCTTTGATTGTGCAGATGCAGCATTTACAATGTTGAAAGGCCTTTCATTTCAGTCAAAAACAGGCTTTGGAAAAGGCAAAAATTGTGGAGTCTAGAGTAATATAATGTGTCCTATTGGTTTTAATTTTTTTTTCTTCGCTTTTTGAGGGACGTAATGTATGCTAGGCTGTACAGGCTTCCCGAAGAACCTAGTCGTCTATATTTGCACTGATGGAAGTGCTGCACCATTTGTGCCAAATTGCTCCATGAACGAAAGTCGTCTGCTAAACCTTGCGTCGAAGTGCCATTTTTGCTAAGAATTGCAACACACCTGCACTGAGATGACCTAAGCAAAAATATTCTATTATTAGTCGACCCTAATATGGAGAGAAGCAGGAGGAAAGAAAAATGGTACGAATATGTAACAGCATCTCTACTCGTCGTATTGTTTGTTTCAACTTGGATCGGAGCACAGTTGAAGGCTCGAACACATAGAACCACGAACACAGATACAAAAAGCAAAAAGTTGAGAGATATTCGCTGCACTTGGATTCGTTTAGCTGATGAAATAACTCGTACAGGAAGATAGACAAATTCCATGATGCCATGCTTTCTGTTTGGTTGGTCCCCTAACTCTTAGCGTTGACTGCGCTTTAACTTGAGGTGAAACGAAGTATTGAGATTGCTCGTCGACTGCGCTGGCCGGCTGATGAACTGGCGGGTTGATCGCCGACATTGTCTAAACTTCCAGATGATGTCAGCGATGTCAGTAGCTAAAAGTTGCGAGTAAACATTGCAAAATAGTAGAATGACTGCTACTGTGATAAGACAGACTCGGGGTCTTGTACTCCTGGTGAGATCACTTGATTATAATGTCAGCCACATGGCTTCGTGCCACCTTCCACCAGCGTACGCTCATCAAACTTCACTGCTTTGCTTGGGAGTTTTAGGAGCAGCGCTTACATGTGTGAGCACCTGGGTTACTTCTTTGGTCTTGATTGTAGGATTATCTTTAATTTTAAAAAGTTGTGCCAAGAAAGAGAAAACAAATGCAGGTTTACTTCACTCTGGTTCCAATGCCGCTAAAGAGCTGTGTCACTTTTGAAGCATAGTGTAGGTTTTCATAGTACTATTTGTGGGTGGTTGTTTTTGCAGTTTATAATATTAGTCTTGAGTTTTGTAGGTTCACAAAACTTCGGGGACGCTTAAATTATATTTACAGGCTAAATAGACTACCGGGTGTAAAAGGGGCAGTGGAGAAAAGCTTTATACCAAGTGAAATGTGCTATGACTACTTTTTCAAGCATTTTTTAGTACCCAGTGTAAATAGAACCCCTCTGACCAGAGCATTGTTTCTAAAAAGAAGGCTCTGCTCTGTTTTTTACACCCTATCCTTATTACGAAAGGTAACAAGCACAAGGATGTGATTGCTGTGCCATTTGCAGCAAACTTCACCAAAGGACTTACCCACCCAGCTACATCCTGCGACATTTAGCCCAATTGTGAGGAATTTGTGGCAACATTACACCAAAACTTGATTTCACTTTATTAATATTGAAAATATGGCTCAGGCCCCGCTACATGTCTGGATTGTTATGGCAAGCTTGTGCAAATTATCAGAACTTGCGATTATAGCCGGTAATAACATGCTATTTCATTTTATCTCTCTGTCAGTGTCAAACACTGGCAGTACTCGGAACTTTCACGACATCTCTTATGCTCATAGTCTGCTCTGGCTGGTAAGTTAGCTTTGTTTTGTGCATTTCTCAAGATGCTCTTGCGAAGCGACAACGGCAAAGTAAGAATCACAGTTTCAGTTATCTTGCTTTGCCGCAGCGCACCCATGTGCTCTGGGGAAAGCACTACCCCAGGGCGAGACGTTAAACACACAAGTGTCATGTATGTTCATGCTCTCAGTTGCAGTAAAAATTTCTGAATAAAGCTGCAGCTATTATTTATGATTGACTGAAATATTCTGGCAATGTCTTTTTCAAATTCGAAATTTAGCAAGGTATTTGCAAGAAAATGTCAGTGAACTACTCTATTTGGTTATTTTTATTTTAACTCTGTTGTTTAGTTGTCACCTTTATATAGATTTTATATGTTGGAGGTACAGTCAATAGAATAAATTAAAACTAAGTTAGGTGAAGCAGTGGAAGGAAGCTTAACCTTTTTAACCTTATCGAGTTTGGCTGGATTGTTTTAAAAAGGCATACTTATTGTTCATAAGCCAATATTTGTTATCATAAAGTTCTACGTACAAGATGCAATTGACGTTGATAATTCAATGACAAGTTTTTTTTTCTTTTTATCTGTATTTTCAGTTGAGAATTTCAGTTTTATTACAACCTTAAGAACTTGAATGCATCATCAATTTGTGTGCTCAAGATTATTCTAACAATATTTCAGTGGAATATACTATTGGCTTACATTTTATCTCATACCTCAAATGATTGTTCACAGAAGTCCATGCTGTCCCTTCATCATTCAGCATGTTGTTGCCATGCCTAGTGCTTCTATGTGCAGCTAAACAGCTCATTCTGTGTTTGAGGGAATTAAGTCTGCCGTGCAGTTGATGCTGACAAAAGGTTGCACAAAAGTGTGAAGGCAAAGTAGGCATGTTTTTTAGTTGGATAGACCAACACAGAAATCTTCACATTTAATATTCAGTGGTATGAATAAAAATGAAGTGTATGGTTGTGCCCCAAAAGTGCTTGTGGCTGCTCCAAATGGTGCTACAAAAATGACCCAGGCCAATCACATCACTGTAAGCGATATGCTCCAGTATCAAAGAGGAACCCTGAATCATTATCAAAGATGAGCTTATTTAGTGATGCAACCATTTTTTTTCATTTTCAAGTGATTGACTAACAAATGTTGGCATCATCTCCAAAAGCGTCAGTGGCTGCTCCAAACCAATATTTTGCCTGCTACTGAACCTGATACAAAAGGTAAAATGCCACTCCCATCGCTGTATTTCGTGTAAATAGACCCAAGGGCCTATATTTGTTAAGATGTATGGATTCCGAATGATGTTGCCATATTCTAGTGAGAGATTTGTAGGCTGCTATGGACCATTCCACGAAGTGCTCTGGGGGCGGCACCATTTTGTTAAATCTGAGCATTTCAACGGATTCGGCGGGTAAAAAAGGAAAGGGCATGCACCCAATCCTAGTTCACAGCTCCAGCACGTTTTTGCCTTCTCGCGGATGAACGAAGGACCAGAGGAGGGGGACAGAGGACGGTGGCAGGTATTGTCGACCTAAGTACTGCTGTTGTTACCGCATGGTTCTGGTTGGCGTGTTCGTGCATCATGCAGTTTTAACGAAAAAGTAAGTGCATTAAAATAGGGATTGTTTTATTCCACTCCGCCTGTGATGTGCGCCTGCCTGCCCTGACCGTTTCATATATCTAGCCAAATAAATTTATTTTAGCACACTGCCCGACGTCAGCGAGCAGGCACGCAGAAAATTTCGGAGAATCTATCTTCCGTCATCTCGCGACTACCACCCTGCCATCTATAGGGCATTGGAGTTGTGAATGGCAGATAACAAACCAGCCTTTCTCAACGTTTAGGCAGTACCCGTGGGCTGTACATTGACTGTACCGAGCGCTCGCACGCCGCTGCTGCCGCAAGAAAGAATGCTGGCACGGTGCGTTGTCAGCCGGACCCTGCGAGAACAGGTCCGCTCTAACAGTTAGGCTTGAAATGAGGCAGTCGCATGAGAGGCACGAATAATCTGTTAGACACGAGCACTGTTTTCAGATATAAGAAATGAGGAATAATGAAACATACGTAGAGATGATAGGGCATGATCCACATAGGCTGCGTTTACATAGGTACGACAGTAGTGCATCGAATCCAGTTAGCATATTGAATCGTCCCAAGCTGAAGCGAGACTGTACGCCGTTCCAGCTTCCGTCTGCCGCAGCGAAAATGGCTGAGACGGTTGGCAAGTTCGAATAGAGCATTCCTACGCACCACAAAGTAGTCCGCAAAAGTGATTCTTTTAAAAGAACTGTTTTGTGAGTAAACATTGCACAATATTCCAGATGTGTACTGCTGAGAATGATTTGCAACTAAAGGAATTAAATGTCTGAAGTTTATGATTTTATTAATATATGTAAATCATGTGGTTTGGTGAAAACACGTACATCCGCTGGCAACACGGCTGCAGCGCTAGGTTTTCTGTTTGATTTCGTTCCCGTAATGGCCGAAGCATGTGCTTCGCTGCTTTCCTCACCGAGTCGTGTCAAAACGTCCTTTCGCAAAGGCACGTTTGGGCGTCAGGCGCGAGAGGTCGTGATGAATGTCTACTTTCAAATTCGGCGGGAAACTCCGGCCGCGGTCGTACCGCGAATGCATCGTAAACAAGAAAAGCGTCCGGGCCACTACAATTCACTGATACGCGGCGAAATCAGGGCACCCCTTTACCTGCCGATCACATTGAACGCCGAGAAGCTGGTGGAAAGGACTGCGCCTAGAGCTTTGGTATATCCAGACAATACACGGAAACATCAACGACCGGGTCATCGGGCACCTTGCAATGTGTACTTACATCTCGAAACTACGCCGAAATGCCGAACAGGGGGAAAGCTCGAACACAGACGCCAGCGGCCAGCCTACGTACTGACATCCCCTGTGACTAAATTTTAGAACGTGAAAGGGCACTTTATAAACCTGTAGCAGACGATACCGTTGATACACCCGTAGCAGACGAAATACTCGGCGAGGGCGGACGGCGCAGACGACCAGCGGCGCAGCGGAGTGATACAAAAGTGCAGGCGAGATCGCGTGGCCTATTGCCGGCGTGGGATTGGCTGCGGCCACATGTAGCTTTCGCTGCGCTCGGACGGAAGCTGAAACGAAGTATAGCAGCTTAGATAAGCTGCTTCATTTTTACCGCTTTCATCGGAGATTATCTTTTTATTTTCCACCCGTCAAAGATTGGACGCGTCCTTTTGCGCTACCGAGACAAAAGCGACTGAGCAGATGAAGAAACGTGCGCTCCATTTGTTACCTAAAATTTAACCTACAGGTTAATGTGTTTAGGTGATCACCCCATAAATGGCGCAACAGGCCCGCATTATTTATCTTTTTTACACGCGTTGCCCCGGGAGTGAGCTTAAAACAAGTATAGACCTTTGTCGTTTACTCTTGTCCCCAGCTACCTGGTAGGCATATCCGGTATGGGCGACAAAAGAATGAAAAATTTCATTCTGCACATAGTGAAAAAAAAAATGGAAAGCAAAATGAGAATGGGCGACGGTTACGATGATATACTAAATGTATTCTATTGGCATGGTGACAGCAAAGCGAATGTTTTCCCCATACTGGAAGGGACAATATTCCAGATGGCAGCGCTCTTGTGAAGAAAGTTTATACGCTGGAGTAGCAGTAAAAGGTTTCAAAGCATATTCCTCGGTATTCGCCAGGGTGAGAAGTGCTGCCACCACCATGGCCTACACCCAACTCTTGCTCGTGCAGCTTTCGGGGCTCCATTCTTGAGAGAAACATCCCTTACAAAAAAGTGAACTGAGTTTCAATTGAAAGTGTAAAAGGGCTCACTCAATGGACCGCATTCAGTCTCAATTGAAATTCAATTGACTTTTCCTAACGAGTTTCTATTGAACCGTCCCAGGATATTGGCCACTGAGGCGCAATTGAATTTTAGCAATTGCATTTCAATTGAATTTTGGCAAGTGTTTTAATAGAACTTTTGCTATTGAGTTTCAATAAAAATATTGCAATTGAGTTTCAATTGAAATTTTGCAACGTGTTTCAATAATATTTATTGCAACTGTGTTTAAAAAAATTGCAACTGGTTAAGAATTTTTTTATATACTTCCTAAAGCATGCAACATGAAGGAAACAAAGCACATGGAGAAACGAACACAAACATCATAACTAAGCACTCACAACCCACTAATCGTACTCCCCTTGACTGCCCCACCGCCTTATATACCCTACATAGGAAAGGTATTCATTTGGCCGGTGACCACCTCAGCATTTATTAAGGTTCCCAGTTTGCTATTTCCTCCTTGGAAGTCTCATAAATGATAAACAAATGTTTCAAGTCATTGGACTCCTATCCCTTAATAGAAAAACACTGGTACAAGCAATAATCGTTCGGTGCAGTAATCCACAACGACCAAAAACAAAAAACTCAATTGCATTCCTAATGAGTAAATTCAATAGAATTGCTATTGAGTTTCTTATGACCAAGCTCCATTGCATTCGTAATGAGTATATTCAATAGGATCGATATTGAGTTTCTTATGACCAAACTCAATTGCATTCCTAATGAGTAAATTTTATAGAAACGGTAATTGAGTTTCTTATGACCAAACTCAATTGCCTTCCTAATGAGTAAATTCAATTGAATCGATGTTGAGTTCTTATGACCAAACTCAATTGCATTCCTAATGAGTAAATTCAATAGAATCGATATTGACTTTCTTATGATAAAACTCTATTGCATTCCTAATGAGTAAATTCATTAGAATTGATATTGAGTTTCTAATGATCCAACTCAATTGCATTCCTAGTGAGTAAAGTCAACAGAATCGATATTGAGTTTCTTATGATCAGCCTCAATTGCATTCCTAATGAGTAAGTTCAATAGAATCAAAATTGAGTTTCTAATGATCAAACTCATTAGACATTGAGTTTATATTGAGTTTCAATTGACTCTATAGGAACACAATAGAAAGTCAATTGAAACTCGTTGATCATTTTTGTAAGGGATAGACCAATCTGACGCTGCCATAACTGTAGTTTCCCTGGAGCCAGGCACTTGTGTCCTTGAGGCAGCTGATGCGCAAGTGCAGATCCGCAGCGAGGTTGTCGTGTGTGCAGAAAGACTACAGTTCCCACTATGTATGGCAACAAAGCTGTCTGGTCAGATAGGTCTTATTTTTGTTTGTTTGATGTTATCCAGACATGACCTCTCGGTGGAAAGGCGCTCAACATTTCTTCAGCTCCTGCACTTTCTTTGTTCGACAATAAAATAAATTGTCAGCTTAGATTTGCGCACCTACTGGGCCATGGAGTGCATATTTCCCATACTATAAATATATTTTCAATTTATTTTGTAAAATTTTGAACTTTTCACGGTGCTTTTTAGAATTTTTCTGCATGAAAGACCAAAAAAAAAAAGTCGACCATAGTATCCACCAAAATTTGCCTTCTTTGTCTTGTTGTCAGCGTGAGTCTGGTCACCTTTCCATATTGTGGAAGAAATTGGGTCTTCTCAGTAGACTTGTCGCAAAATGGGGTGTGGCATCGAAAGGAATGACCTGCATATAAGCGGTTGTGGCAGACTAGGGAGGAAATGAAGGAGGAAGCGTTGTGTGGTTGATGTCTCGGGGGCAAGGCTTTTTGGGAGTCTCTTGGCGAAGGCCCTGGGAGCTCAGAAGTGGTGTGTTGCTCGCAGGCGAGAGCTCTCAAGATAGAGCGCCAGCCGGGAATCAGCGGTGTGCTGCCTGCGATGGACAAGAAGAAGCCCCTGAAGCGGCCGCGCATGGACAACCCGCCGCTGGGGGCCCGGGGCCCCGTAGCGAATGGGCCCCTGCACGCGCGGCCCCTGGTGGCGCTGCTGGACGGGCGCGACTGCTCGGTGGAGATGCCGATCCTCAAGGACGTGGCGACTGTGGCCTTCTGTGACGCGCAGTCGACCCAGGAGATCCACGAGAAGGTGCTGAACGAGGCAGTGGGGGCTCTCATGTGGCACACCATCACCCTGACCAAGGAGGACCTTGAGAAATTCAAGGCCCTGCGCATCATTGTGCGCATCGGGTCGGGGGTGGACAACATTGACACGAAGGCAGCCGGGGAGCTCGGTGAGGCTGGGGGCCCCCAGGGGCTCTCTCGGGGCCTGACGGTGCTCTGTCCCGCAGGCATTGCCGTGTGCAACGTGCCGGGTTACGGCGTGGAGGAGGTGGCCGACACAACACTCTGCCTGATTCTCAACTTGTACCGGCGCACCTACTGGCTGGCCAACATGGTGCGTGAGGGCAAGAAGTTCCAGGGCCCCGAGCAGGTGCGCGAGGCGGCCCAGGGTTGTGCCCGCATCCGGGGAGACACGCTGGGCATCGTGGGCTTGGGTGAGTGCGGTGGTGCACCCGCTTCCCCGGCGGCTGACGGCGGCTGACGGCGCAATTGTGCCCTGCAGGGCGCGTGGGCACGGCGGTGGCTCTGCGAGCCCGGGTGTTTGGCTTCAATGTCATCTTCTACGACCCCTACCTGCCGGACGGCATAGAGAAGTCCCTGGGGCTGAGCCGGGTGTACACGCTGCAGGACCTGTTGTTTCAGAGCGACTGTGTGTCGCTGCACTGCACGCTCAACGAGCACAACCATCACCTGATCAACGAGTACACGATGAAGCAGATGCGGCCCGGCGCCTTCCTGGTGAACACAGCCCGAGGCGGCCTGGTGGACGAGGCTGCCCTCGCGGCGGCCCTCAAGGACGGCCGCATTCGGGCTGCCGCCCTGGACGTGCACGAGAACGAGCCCTACAACACCCTGGCAGGTGAGGCCCCAGGCAGAGCTCCATGCCGGGACAAGGGTAGGCACACTTCCTCCTCCCTCCTTCTCTGCACTGCTGTGCTTTGTCTCTGCTTACCGGATGCTTGTTTAGATCTGTGCAATGACAAAGCCCTTCTAGCTTTCAGCTAGTGCTCAGATCGGCTGTGTATCATTACCCCGTGGCGCATGTTAAGACCCCAGGATTGGCAAGATGAGAACGGCAGGGCATCTCTTTCAGGTGCCTAGTGTGCGCTTGTTGCCTTCTGCCGTGCTTTGGCTGCATGCGCACTCCCAAAGCTTATCCAAGTTAGCCCCTCCCTGCCGTTCCCGTCGTGTGAGCGAATAGAGCAGTTTTATAGCTACAGTTGTCGTCTACAGCGTGAACCAGTATCACCAAATCTGCATGCCAACCACCTAAAGATCTGTCTGATTTGCTTTGGCTCTGATTTCATGAAAGAGTTGATAAAAGCACCGTGCTTTGAATGCTGAAGAGGCATGCACAGGGTTACCTACTGGTTAGAGAAGACTTGTGCAGATAACGAGCAAACTCTTTTCCTGAATGGTATTTTGGATGTGGAGCGTGTACCCGTTCCAAGCACTGAGCTTGTTTAGGTTTTGTTGAGTGATCCCCGTGCACGTTTTGAGGTAGCTCTGTGTACGATGGAGCCAGGTGTGGAAGGGGATGTCCTCTAGTGTTGCCCCATGCTTGCTCGCTCCTAGTAGCTCCTCCGTGAAGGTAGGCATGTGGCCTCAAGCAGCTCCTCTCATTGGGAAGTTGCCAGAAGGGAGGAAGTACATGGTGGTGCATTTGTCACACACTTCCCTTCATGACGGACATGGTTTATGTGTCTTTGCAAATTGTTCAATATTTGTTAGCGGCACATTCAGTGTATTCTTGTTGATGTGATCATCACTACTCAGACACTTGTAGTCTTGAAGCACGTTTTTGGGGGCACCATATCCTCTTATGTGGATTAATTGAATCTATTGCATTACGTGAATTTGTCATATTAACAGGGATGGAACTGCTGTACCAATTGCGCCATTGTGCGCCTAGTAACTTTTCATGCGCCACACTGATACAAAAGTATAAATGAGAACAAATTGCGCCAAGGTGCGCCCAAACAAGTTATAAATGAGCCTCGTCGAAATTAGCTGTCTCGCAGTTTCTGCTGGCAACATTGACATTCAAACTTCCGGCCCAAAGGGAACACCGTGGATCCAAATCCGAAGGTCGCTGCCATGGTTATACTTTGTTTCAGCTTAAAACAGTTTTTACAGCATCCCTCATTGCAATGCTTCTGCTTTGTCCAAGTCCACATGCAGATGATGCTACAAGCGCAAGCTCTGGGCTTTCAGCATTCTTCCCAAGAACGTGGGCTTGTGCAGTGCATGCTGGCGATTGTAGCATCGGTTGCGTCTGTACAGAAGCTGACACGAAGTATAGCTGCCGTTGCTGTGTGCATTTCTGGAGTCCTGGAGTCACTTCATCTGAATAGTGGAGCAAACAGCGCCGCCATATTGTGATAAACTCAGATGTGTTTTAAGTTGCCGCTCCTCTCTCTTGGACTTGCGCGACTATAGAGGTTTCCACTGGTTACAAAAATCAGTCCACACGTGCAAAATCAATCCACCCGGCGCTCGCTCGCAGGAGACCTATTGCTAAATTGCCCAAGCATCTAGAAGCTTGCAGGGAATGTAGTTACACGCGCTGCGCATGCTGGCATTGGCAGTAGCATTTTTTTGAAGCAAACATCTAAAAAAAAAACAAGTGGCAGTTCACACGTGCGTTTGCAAACGCCTTTTGGGATTTCTTTAAAATCCTTAATGCAGGTAAGGCTAGCGAGCGCAGCGCGTGTAACAACGTTCCCTGCATGCTTCTTGATGCTTGGGTAATTTAGCAATGCGTCAATTGCAGCCAGCCAGAAGCTGTGCGTGTATGACAAACACAGCAATAAACGCGCTCTATTACACTTTTATGGCAAAGTGTATTGCAAGCCCTCGTTGGCCCGCCCCGAGGCCCCGCGCAAAGAACTTGGGGACACTTGAGAACATAACTAAGGCGAGCAAGCAGTAAGGTGTATCACAGGTCAAGGTACGATCTGAAAGCTATTCCTGCCTGTTTTCATATATACACCTCTTTGCAAGTCAGTTCCATCACGTGTCACACTGTCGTGCAGTTTTGCTTTATATGTTTTGTTTAATTTTCATGTAATTTCGTAAAAAATGTTTCAAATAAAATGCTAATTGAAACTACCGTTAAAGGGAAGATGGGGCACTTCTGCATTTGAGAAAAAACGCTTGAATTGCGTTCATTTGGCCTTTAGAATAACAGATATCACAATTATATATCAATGTGACGCGCCGGAGAGCCATAAGAGCAATTTCAAAATAGGGCTGAAGCCCCGCCTCCCTAGCCTTGGGCAGCCAAAAGATCCGTCGATGACGTCACGTACAGCGACTTTCTTTCGCGTTTTCTCGCGTTTCACACTACTTGCGCAGCAAAAGGTTTGGGTATTCGGGTTCACGGGGTAAAAATACACTAGAATTCACTTCTAACTCATTTTTTTCAAGAAGCTCCCCATCTTCCCTTTAAGTTCACATGGAGTTATGTGCATGCTATATTTCCTTGAGTTTTGAAAACCAGCTGACAGTTAGCCTCTATCTGAACATTCTTAACACTCGTATGCTGCTCCCAACTTGCTCCAAGACCTTGTTTTTGCTGCTCCCAGCCTGCTTCAAACTATAGTTTTTTCTGCTCCCAAGATTACTCCAAAGCTGCTTTGCCCAGTTCCATCCCTGTATTAATGGGGGTTGATTTTGGTGCAGATTTACGAGTTCTTTATTTGAAATGGACGTTCACCTTGGCATACATTTTCTGTTGGTTACCTGCATCGCTGCTTTTGAAGCATTCAGGAATAATGCTGCCCAAGGTGTCTGTTTTTTTGTTTTTTTTTTTCCTTCCTTTCTGGTATTTTGAATTTTTGAGCAAGAAGCAGCTGAACTCCCAATCAGAGCGATGCACGTTGTTGGCTTTATTTTTGCTGCGCTGTCGCAGTTTGATTATAATGAGAGCCATTGCTGTGCCACGGTAGTAGACTTCCTATGCCTCAAGATTGAGTCTGACCTCGTAGAGGTGTGTGTGCACAAGCAACTCGCCGGGCTTTGCAGTTGCATCCACGGGGTGGGCCGTTACCTGGCCGGGTTACAGAATTGTGAAAGCTACTGTTCAAAAGTAATTGAGTTGCAAGTACAGTTGTATTTAGTTAAAGCTACGGTTACAAAAAGTAACCAAGTTACATTGTAGTTACTTGTAAGATGGTGTATTGTATTAATGATGTATGGGTGCCAGGATTGCCAATCTGTGTAAGCATGTGTTCAGAACTCCAGACGTGCCGCAAAAAGTTAAAACTAGGATTTTTAAATTTTATTGTTACCTAAATTACTAATATTGCAAAGTAAATTGGAGGTAGCTACATCAATATGTTTGTTGCAGCTCCACACAAAAGCACTGCACAATCTGCGTGTTCAGTGTGGACATGCGCCTGTCTCGTCAGTTAGATTTTGTGGAAGAAAGCTCCTCTTAATGTTGCAACTAGTGATTGGAGCGTATGGCTGCTACGTCACCAGCACGGCTGACTTGCTTTTCCAGAGCTCGGCGTCCACTTCAGTCGCCAAAACAAAACGAAATTGCATGGGAGTGACGTAACTGAAATTTCTGCCTTGGTTCAACTTTTTTTTTTACATTATATATTGCGATAAAAACATTTATAACTGGCAGTAAATTTAAAATAAAAAAAAACATCTTGTGCTATACCTTTTTTTTTTTTTTGGAGGGGGGGGTTCATTTTTTTGAGGCATTTGTGACCATACAAAAAGTATGGATGTTGGAGTTGTCAGTGGCCCTTGAATTCACAACTTTATTATACTGAAATTCCAGCAGCGTAATCACATTGTAAAACAATCAATAGCTTGAACTGGGTTTCTTCCTGGTGCACTTGACTGACAATATTGAACCCTCCGACTTTAACGTACCAAATCTATTACCAAAACGCAACTTTTCCGAACTGTCAACTGGCAGGTTGAGATTTATTTTATGTATTTCTCGTTCTCAGAAACCTGTTGTACCCTACCACATGGTACTCTACCACATGTGCACATCCGTGTTTCTGACAGGTTGAGAGTGGCAAGAGGAGCTTTTGTAGGCCCCGCTTGATGATTGGTTGACAGCCATTTTGCTTGCTGTGCACGGGGTAAAACTTGTTTTGATAAATAGATAGGTCCTATTAAATTCACCACAGTGCAAACCTCACAAATGCTATAAAGGTGAAATGGCTAAAAATGTGTGAATACTGCATTCATATGGTTGTCAAATGGGATCCCTGAAGCAGCACTAGCACTTCGTCGTCACAAATGCCACATTTGCTACAAATGTTAAGCAAACATAAAAAAAAAAAGAGTTCCTATTGATAAGCCACGTGAATAGCCAAATATAGCAAAGTATATCTGTTTACGAGTTCATGTCTTCTAAATCAAATATGCTTTATATTGTCACGGATGCAAGAATGGCAAACATATTTAGAATTGAAAATGAATGTTTATGAGGCAAACTTGTGCCCACAAACTTGAAGAAGAGGAGGTGTCGGAAGGGTGGACTGCCCCGAAGCACTCGTTATCGCTGCTTTTCTACATGCATGAATTTAGGAATGTTGTGAACCGGAGAACTGGATGATAGCCACCAATGGGCTGGAACTTTTCACGAGAACAAAGATTGATAAAACGTAAGACTGGAGTTCGAACCCCCATTCCCTTGCAACAGTCGCTTGCACTTCCAACTGGGCCACGCACGTGGCAACATCAGCATCGTGTGGGCCATTTTTTTCGGCGGAGATGCGGTTTTCTTTTACAGTTCTCTATGGGTCACTGCAGAGCGGGACGATTTAGGACAGTTTTGGTGTGTATATTGGTGTACGCCCTGCCTTTCTTACTGTGTCAGTGACCATAGTACTTTTACGTCTGAAAAAGAAGGAATAACAAAAAAGTTGCATGGCATAGCCAGTTTTGAGACATTACTCGTAGGAATTGAACTACGGTACTCTGCACATTAACTCCCCTTACTGTGGGAAAAAGGGGCAATTTTCGAAAGTTTCACACACAAAAGAAAAATTGTTTTCTTAACTAATTGAGTTATGGCATGTTATAATATATTGAAATGCAGCCAATTAGTTTCCGTTTAAATGAAACCAAGTTATGGAATACAAAGTTATGGAAATATTTCTGAACTTCAAATTGTAAGAAAAAAACATACAGAAAGTTTAAAATGTGTGGCTACAGTGGCTTAAAGGGATACTTCAACGAAATTTGAAATATTCCCGTCGTGTTCAAAAATAGGTTGAATATGATCCACAATATCCGTAAATGACAATCGCACGTTTGTATTTTAATCCTGGTGGCTGTATTTTTCGTTATAAACGGCCCACTCTGGCAAGCGCTCGGAGAAGGCCCAGCTTAGAGCACGTGACATCCAACGCAATCATGACGTAGTTCGTCTCAAGACGAGCAAAGCTACGGCGAGGCTGTTGTCGAGAGGATGGCCTAGTCGTTCCAGTCACCGAAGCGGCTGCTTTTGTACGAATTTCGAGTGACGGGTTAATCTTTTATAATCTTGTAGGGGGACAGTAGCGACTTCTGCGACACACAAAAGGAATTCTCAGGAAGAGGGGAGTTCCTCCTTCCCCCTTCTCTCGTCGTGGCCGGAGACGAGACAACCTCCGTCACTAGCTGTCAAGGTTCCTAGACGAGCATTACAAACGAGGCGTTAGCGACATCCACCAGGTGCTCTTTTCTAATCGTTTAATTCGTTTTAAAATTCCTTTTCGAGACTTTTTTAACAAGATATTGGTATGTTCCATGTGATACTGCTGTTTTGAACACATATAGACCAAAAAATGAGCGCCGAAATTTCGTTGTAGTATCCCTTTAAAGGGGTAGTGTAACAAACGAAACCAGAGAAGCAGCACAGCGTTGGAAGACGGCCGCAAGTGGCGCTGGCGCTGGCAGCACCGTTGTTCCGGCTATGCCTCCGGCTTGGCTGCTTGTCCTGCTTGGCTCCGGCCGATTCGCAGCTGTCGACTACACTGTCGTCTGCTAGTTTCACATTTTTATTCACCTACGAACACGAACCATGTCCTTGGAAGTTCACTGGAAACAAATAATTGTTTTTGAGGTATTTATATTAGTTATGAAGCATGTTAGGGTACCTCTATCTGCTGGCCGATGGAGGTACCCTAACAGATCAGCGGATCGAACCGCCACCTACACTGTCTTCCAAGGAGCGGCCGTTCCCGATGCATGGTGGAGGCTACGCGGTAACTACACTACCCCTTTAAGCCACTGTAGCGTGGCTACATTGAAGTTTATTTTAAATAAAATAATTCAGAATATACAAAATGTATCCCATAGGGGCACATTTTGTGCTACCAGTTCTGTAAATTGGATCAATCTAGCTGAAACTGTTTTTTTGCTTCATCAAGTTTGGCTCCATGGCGCTTGTGCCATTCCGTGAAGCAGTTGCGCACAGTTGTGAAACAGGTGCACCTCACATGTACTGCAAAACACATTTGTTTTGTGTTTGACCTGGGTTTTTTCATAGCATTTCTTGCAGTTTCTTCGCTTCTCAGTGGGTGGGTTGTGGACTTGCTCCTCATGACCAAAGAGCTGCTAGATCAGCTCCTCTCTGAAAGCCAGCTGGTCAAACTTAGCACTTCGAGACAGCTCTGAAATGTCCAGGTGTTCTTTGCAATGCGCTTGGAAAATAATGAAACTGTTCCCGCTGTCAGAGTCAATGCAGTGGTAAAACAAGGTTTCCGCCATCTCACGCATTTCATTAGGACACCCATTGAGTTGGTCAGCCTTGTCCACGCCCAGCATCCCAGCATTGTAGTCATGAATCGGCAAGGACTTCCTGACAATTCTCCTAGTCCGCAGGGCAGGGACGTACTTGTCGGCTGTGTGGATAATGTTCATCATGCTCACCACATGCCTGTCCTTCCACTGGAGATAGAGAATGTTTTGGTCACATGGCCAACTAATATCTCCCCATTAAAGGGCACCTGAAGAGAAAAAAAGATTTTTAAAACAGTCTGGTTGAGACACTCGTGTCAAAAAATGAATTTTACGCTAAAAAAAACTTTCTTTAGAGCAATATTGACGGCGAGAGATTTATTTGAAATTTTGCGTGGAAATTCCAGGTCATTCAGCTCGGCTTCTCATTGGTAACGATGGTCATTCAAATCAGCTTCTCATTGTCCAATAGAATGAGTGACAGCTTTGATGTTGGGTATAAAATCTTCGTGATCTCTTGAAATCGCCTTTTGCATTACATATTTTTAGGTTTAAGAAACCATCCACCAAATGAACGTCGTAATTGTTTACAAACGTTTTACAAAATCGTTACTTCCGTTCGGATAAAACAACAAACCCAACAAACAAAAGCTTCGCCATTTTGTTTTTCTGTCATGGTCGCCGTCTTGTAGCGCGTCTCGCGTCCTCGGGTGGTTTTATAGTTGTATCGCGTTTATATGTGAAGACCTACTGAAGAGGGTTTGTTGCTTGTGTTAGTTAGTCATGGCCGATTCACATGACGGACTGATCCGCGGACGGTCAGGACGGTGACGACATGTCTGTGGTTCGTCTGTCTCCCAAGCGCATCCACACGAGGGAGACGACGAGCAGACGACAGCGAGGACGGACCGAACCTGGTCGCCACCCCACAGTGCCGCGAAACTCCAACATCGCACCGTGGCACCGTTGTCCAAGAGAGAAATTGACGTTCGCTACCGCGATAATGAATCGTACACCGCTGTTACGTACAGATCGAGACAAAACACCGTGATAGGCTTCGCGCGAAGCGCCACTAGCTTTACTAAAACCAAAGCATGAGAGTGACACAGGCATGGTCCTGCTCGAGAAGGGTTCCGCATAGAAGCGACGAAGTTCTGGGCTCGCGAAGGGGCGTTTGGAGATGTCTTCACGCAATCCGCGCTCGTGCGCAACACTAAAGTTCACCACAGCCACAAGAGAGGTCTTGCTCTGTGAAATCCTGATTGGACATGCAAGAATCGTCGCGGCGTGCTAGACGAGTTTTGACGGAAGCTTCTTGACGTGGACCCGGAGGAGCACAGGAACCTGCGTCGCGTCAGCCAGACAAAGTTTCTGCAGTTCCTTTCACACGTGGAACGAAGAAACATCCGACAAAATGAACCAGCGAACGCACAAAACACAACGATGCGCCACTTTTGTTTTTCATCGCCCAGAAACAAAAACAAGATAACAATGTACCGTTGCCAGACTAAACGCATTTCAAGTCAATCTCCCGCCAAAAATTCGCGAGTGAAAAAGGCGCTTGACTTTATCAGTCTGCGCGTCCGGAGACGAGGCACGGATTGCAGGAGTCTGTGACGTGCCGGTCACTTGGTACACGGTCTGCGGACGAAAATCGCAATTCGGTCCGTCGTGTGAATCGACTGTACGACGCGGTACGACGTGCGACCTGGTGCGACCGGCAGACACAGGAAGTAGCAATGGCTCTCGTACGGGGCGCAGCCAAGCCAGCCAAGCAGCCAAGCCGATCCACTACGAAGAGGCAGAGAGTACCTCTCCTCCACGCGCCCGAAATGCCGAGAGCGAGAAAAAGTGGAAAGGAGGTGACGACCGACTAAATTGCGTTAACGCAGTCAATATTGCTCTAAAAAATTTTTTTTCGCGTAAAATTCATTTTTTGACACGCGTGTCCCAACCAGATTGTTTTGAAAGAACTTTTTTTTTGTTTTCAGGGGCCCTTTAAGCTTGCCTTTCCACCTCGTATCTGAGCTCCACTGGGAAGCCTCAACAATCTTTCGCATTGTTCCACAAGCCAGTGTTTTACGGTCGACGAGATTGATAAGTAGGTGCATAACCGTATAAATATTGTCCATGAAAACTTTGTAGCCTTGGTCAAGGTACTCAATGCAAAGCTCATTGACGACGTAAAAATCCAAACCGTATGGTCCTGGCTTCTCACGCCTGCCAGCGTAGATGAAAAACTGGACCCTGTATCTAGTTTCGGGGTCAGCCAGCTTGGAGGTACTGTCTAATTTCAGGGCGGGCTTTTGACTTTACCATCCTTTCATTCACGGAGATGTACTGATGGAATTGGAAGTGCCTTGCCGATGTTTGGTTGATGGGATGGAGCAGCCAAGACACCTTCTGGAGCTTGCCTCCTGACAATTGCTCATCATAGGGGTCAGACGCATGCAGCATCCCAAGTAGTGAAGAAAATTGTGCCCTAGGTATCACCCACGGAGGAAGGAGACCTTCATAGAGGGCCCCCACATTTCAATAAAGGTGCAGCCGAGGAACCTTTACGATACCCATGTAGATTTGTAGTCTATTGAACTGCAGCATCTCGCTGGATGTGACATCTGCTTAGGAGCCGTCTGGTCGAGTATTCGTTAGTTTTGTAGCATTAGCTACACTGGCCGAGGTTGAGCAGTTTCACGTGGCTCTCATAATGAGCCGTGCTCATTATGAAAGCCACGTGCGGCGGCGGTGGCTCCTCCGCCGCCACCGCGCGCTTTGCATAATGAGCACGGCCCGCATAATGAGCACGGCGCATTATGAGAGCCACGCGAAGCCGCCGCCGCCGCGCACTCCGCCGCTGCCGCGATTGTCTCGCCTGCCTCGCCATTCTGCGCATTCCAGAGGAGTGACATCATAGCCGCGGCCGACGCACTGGCGCCGCCGCGTGCCCAGCTGTGCGCCTCCGTTGCGCAGTAGCCAAGTCTGACGCTGCACCGGAGCCGCGTAATAGCGACTCTCATTTTGTGCGCATAAGCTCACGCTACGTATATCCTGGCATAGCCGAGCTAAGCCACCGCAATTTTTTCCAGAGCGTTCATCCAACCATATTTATTCGTCCTTTCGAGGACCTTGGAGGTGAAGACTAGGAGGGAAAAATCGAGTGCTCTAAAGAATCTCTGCGGGCCACTATGAAACGCAATGTCGAAATTCACCCCTGGCTGCTGTCGTCTAGACGAAAATGTCGCACGATGCTGAGCTGGTGACGGAACATTGTTTCCGTAGGTTGTCGAGACCCTAAGCAAAACAATATAAAGCACTCAACATATATAGAGTGGGTGCACTGACTCAGGACCGATATGCATGTTTGAAGGAGGCTCACTTCCAAACACCTGTTGAAGTTTGGGGTCGATTTGACGAGCTGTCGCTGTCAGAGCTAAAATTGGACGATGCGACTTCATCCTCCCATTCCTCGCTGCTTGTGTCATCCGAAAATTCCGCAGCCGACGCACTTGAATCGTGCAACTGGCAACGTTTTGCCGGAAGCACACGCCATTTTTTGACAAGTGTGTAGTTTCCGTTTCGCACCAGTGATTTGTTGCTGACAATTCACTGCCTCACGTGAAAAAAAGCTACATCGAAAACGAAACTATAGCTCTCCGGCTACCCCCAAGATTGCGTAACATGTTCCAGCACGCCAAATTTGAATTTTGGTGGCGCATGCAATCCATTGATCACGGGTGATCGATGGCCTATGGGCACGGTAAGGAGGTTAATGTGGACATCATTGCTCTTTGCTACATTTGTCTTTCAACAATCAAGCTTAGTGTACTATACAGAATCCCCTGGAGTTCAGTATGTGAAACAATCTGCCGTTTTGCCTCCGTGACAGCATCCGCTTTCTAGTTTTATTGCCATAATTACGACTGTTGCAACCCTTCATCCTTGCAAACTGTACTACCGAAATTAGGTTGTCTTGTACCGCCTTGGGCTTGGCCCACATATGGTTTATTTTATAATTTTATAACCACATTAGCGGGTGTACTCCCACCGTCTACAGGTTTTCTCGCTCATAATATTCCAAGTGCCAGCTTTTTTAATATGAGTGTCCCTGAATTTAATCCAGCTGTACACCAGTTTAATCAAACTGGCAATGAATTTAATCCAAGTTGTCAACAAGTTAATCCCAATGCCATTCATTTTGAATTCAAGAGTCGCTCAATTTAGTCCATTCATATCTGTGAATTATCTATGACTACTAACTTATATGTTACAGCCATTTTAGATGTCCAAGTGTCCCGCATGTCATGAATGATCTTTCACTGTATGTGCGCGTTTCGTGACTGGTTCTCTCGTGAATTTTGAGGGATTTCTTAGACCGTAATACTTGAAGGACACTCGCTCGCGACCACGTGCTTGAGTAGCGCGATGAACATTGCTAAAGGAGGAAAGTATCGTCTGGGTCCAGCCATCCCCGTCCGGCGCTGCCCCCTCCGGCTTCTGGCGGCTGTTCGCGGTAGCAGATAGAGCTGACGGTTTTGTTGACCTCAGATAGATAGTGCCACTAAAACTCCATATAATAAGTTTTGTCGATGATACCAGGTTTTTGACGCATTCATTCTTGTTGGAACGACAAGATTTATAGAAGAATTACCTTCTATTGAGCAGGTATTTGCACAACTTCCTATTGTTTTACAAGTCCCCCATTGACGTCGTGCCACGTAGTTCTCATGGCCGCCGCTCGTGGCTGCAGGTCGGGAAATATTCCAATTTTTGCCTCGCGGTTATACGGCGAAATTTCAACATTTTGAAGGAAGGAGATGTGTTTTCTGTCCTTTGTGACAAGATAAACAATGACAAAAGTAGAGGATGCAAATTCTTTCAACGTTTAAATCGTTGCGCAGCTTCTTCAAAATGAATGGCATTGGGATTAAATTGTTGACAACTTGGATTAAATTCATTGACACTTGGCTTAAATTGGTGTATAGCTGGATGACATTCAGGGACACTAGGATTTAAAAAGCTGGCACTTTGATTATTATGAGCGGGAAAGCCTGTAGTGGGCGCATAAGTGGTCATTTCCGGGAGCACCAAGATCTTGCTCGGACAACCACTGAGGGGCACACATGGAAACGCCGACCTTGGACAACATCGGTTTCGCCTTGGAACGCCATGGAAGCATGTGCTTTGATGCCCTCTAGACGCCGGGAGTTAGCCCTCGTAAGGGAGGTAGGGTTCGGTCTTTATGCCTTGCTCACGTGAAGGAGACCAAAAAACTGTTGACGGTTCAGCATACTATGACCAGCCATGCAAGGTTAACCGAAGCAATGTGGAAACCTTTCCTGGAAGGGGTTAAAGAAGCTCAGACAGAAGTGTGGTTGGGGGCATCAGGGTCCCACTTCCCTTTCATAGCATTGTCGTCATGAGCCCTTAAACGGGAGCTCCGGCGTCAGTTTGAATGTTTTCAACTAGACATAATTTCTGAAAGAGCACAGGAAACTGAGCCTAGAGCAGCAAATAAATTTTCCAAAAATGTTTACATAATTTTTAATGGTAGTAATACAATATAACCGAAACTAACCTGCAACTTTGCTGGTCTGCCATCTTGTGACGTCGTACCTTAAAGGGCAACTCCGCTCAATTCCGAAAAATTTAGACTTGCATGTGATTCCATTTCACAAAGCACTACTAAACAGCTCTACGTCTTCGGATTCGCGAAATGTGGAATATTATTTGTGTAATCTTAATTTAAACATCAGCTGATACCGAAACCGAAACTTTGGTTGCGTCGGGCAACATTGGTCTCGTGTCGTCAGTCATGGCCACGTCACGTCGAACCACGTGGTCTTGTGACGTTCGTGGGGGCGAGGAACAGGACACGCGACGCGGGCAGGTCGCTTCGCATGGCGTGGACGGTGATGGCCCGGGGGAGGGGAGAAGACGAAAGAGGAGAGGGGGAGCGGAGAAATAGACCGATAAGCGCGCAGGGCAGCGCAAACTAGCGCATCCGCATTATGGTGATCACGTGGACGCCGTTGAGCCAACACCGGGAGGAGAAACTCATGATGTCATTGTTCAATTTCACTTTGAAAAGTAAAAACAAACAAAACGTGAGAATGACGTATACATGCCTCTGACGTAGTGGCTTAACGTTGACCGCTCCAACTCCGTCGCATTAAAGGGATGCTGAACCGATATCTGAAGTTGCCGAAATAAGCCCCGGACAAGCTTCCCGGGACCGCACTATACCTAAAAATGCTTTTCATGTAAAGGGATGGAGATCGGATTACTATATTTCTTGGAATGACGACCGCCGATTGAGCCAGAAGCGCCAGAAGCCTCCGACGCGCTCGAGGCCCTCTGGGATTACTCGCAACGGAACTGACGACAACAAACCGCAACGGAACTGATGTCAACAAGTCGAGCTGCCGACGCACCACAGCGTGGAAGAAAGTTGCGCTTTGAATAATAGTAGACGGATGCCCGTCGCGTTGGAAGTTTGCCAACTAATCCAGCCAAGTTAGCTGCGCACTACCTGCCAGCCACCCGGCCACCCCAGTCCACTTCTGCACCTGCGTCGTAGCGACGGCGGCGTCAGATGACTGCTGTTCCTGCTGCATCGTCGCCTTCGCCACCCGCTTCAACAGACTGAGAACGCCGGAACGATCGGCGCTGGTCGGAAGAACCGAAGAGGTTCTTCCGACCAGCGCCGACCGCTTGGTCGCCACGCTCGCTAGGCCGTTCGGCGCCGCATACGTGTCGTGTCAAAAACGACATGATGAACACTGTTCGACAAATTTATCAGATAAAATTGCATTTCTTTTAAAAATATATCTCAACGTTTCGGAACGGGGTTCGCACGTCGCATTTCCGTTTCGTCGCGCCACCACGCGGCGTGAGCGCACGCCGGAGCCAACGAGGTAGGTCGGAGCCAACTTTGGTGGCTCACCATAGCCGCGTTCTGCGTACTACAGGTTTGTTGTCGTCACGAGACGAGCTTTCAAAGAACTCACCAGGTGCACCTTATAATATTTATTTCCATAAATCCTACATTTTAGACTAATTTATTGTTTCAAGTACCGTTATTTAAGTGCCATTCGTGTGCTGTAAATATCAAAACGACAAAGAATTCAGATTCTGTTTTTCGGTTCAGCATCCCTTTAACTGCACTGACGATTGCGCCTCGCGTCGCACGCTAGAGTTGGCAGATTTCGGCGACTTGGCCGATTTGAAAGTTTGCTAGCCAATTTATTAAATACATAGACGGAATTAGATCGTAATATTTGACATGGGGTCTTCCTATATGATACTGAAGAGGGCTGCATAGTTTTATAAATTTCAAAAATGAAGCGGAGTTGCCCTTTAACATCGGCAGCTTGAGCCTGTTTCTCCCAACGTCGGAAGCAGTCGGAAGGCCATTGCTATCATCTGTGGGAAATAATGGACTAGGGTTCATCATGCTTGTCTTATTCAAGCAATAACGAGTAAATGTTTTAGGAAAGAGGCGAAAAGGAAGACATTCTCTGCCGAAGTATCAGGATGCCGAACAATTCCAATTCCTTGTTCCTGTCTAACCCCATTTGAGGTCAAAACTGCCATGTGGTCCTTCAATCTCTGAGCAAGTGGCAGGGTGTGGCTCTTCTGGGGGCCGCGGTTTGCCGATCCCTGACCGAGGCATTCATTTACAGATGACCAATTTAGTCTTCCAATCACCTGGAAGCTTGTTCGTTTTGGGCACCAAGAGAGGGTATTATTGGTATCAAGGAGCTTCAATGCAAGGACTGATCACATTGAGCAATAATTCTTTACAAATCATGCCTTTTGCTGCTGTGCACATCAATTTGCACATTCTTGTACTGTTTCTATATTTTGGCATGTTCGTTAAGTTTGAACGTGTAAACTTGTGTCCATTTGTGAACGTGCTGCCAAAGGTGCATCTGTGTTACTGATCTTGAGTTTTCAGCTTGAGTCATTTTTAAGAAACTTTGTTATACGGTGGAGGGAGAGGAGGAGATCAAGAGTCCACGCCAAGCTCTGGTGGAATGATGAGCAGGTAGGCGCAAAAGCTAGCTTCCCTTGTCTCTACTCAAGTTTGGAATGCGTTTGAACAGCAAGTAGAAACAACTTGGCTCATCTCCTCTCCCTCAGTCTCTCGCCATATAGGCCTGGAGTTCTTTTAGTGTCTGATTCAGGGCAGCCAACTCCTGCTAGCTCTGCCACCTCCGACTGGGTGTTTGGGGGTGCCGCAACAGTCGGGGGGTTAATTTTCTTTCCCAATGCATTTGGGACCGTATGTGAAGTGGTTTTGAGTCTTGATGTCTTCCCAAACGTGTGGTGGGACAAGCAGTGTCCCGGAGAGTGAGTGTGGGCCCGTGTGTGCAGGCCCCCTGAAGGAGGCCCCCAACCTGATCTGCACGCCACACGCGGCCTGGTACAGCGACGCCAGCTGCACAGAGTTGCGCGAGATGGCGGCCACGGAGATCCGGCGGGCAGCAGTGGGGCGCATCCCAGACTCGCTGCGCAACTGCGTCAACAAGGAGTACTTTGTCGGCTATGGGGACGGCATCAACGGGGGCGCCTACAACTACAACCCCATGGGGGTGCCACACTCTACGACAGCGCTGGAGCCGCTGGCACCCGGCGTGCCGCACTCGACCTCGCACCTGCAGGACTCGGCCAACCACCTGGCCCCCAAGCCCGAGAGCTCGGAGGTGCACTGACATATCATTCCAGGGGCCCCTCCTACGACCTTCATTCCTCCTGTCTAGCTCTTGTGTGCTGCTTCTGTTTCCCCTCCTAGGTAGGCTCTTTTAGTTGGCTGCTTTAGGCTCCATTCCTTCCACGTTCATGTGTGCATTAACATTTGATGGGTGGCAGTCCCAAATAAAACTTGGCACCTTTAACGCTCGGTCCCTTCTTGGCGCTTGCCCGGCCGCTCCGGGGCCCTGTGGCTTGCCGCTCGGAGCTTGCGCTGGGTGCTGCTTGGGGAGCCGCCGCTTCTTCTTTTGTAAGCATAGGCGTCTGGACGCAGTGCAGTTCACTTGCGCCCGCCGGGAGGCGTTCTGGGCTGCTGTCGACATTTGTTTTTCATTTGGGAGGCTGCGCTTGGGCTCCAATGGAATTGGGAGGGTCTGTTGATGTCGACGTCGTAGGTGAACTGCACTGTGTACACATTTTCTTCTGTAAACCATTCTCGAGGCACACATACATTTTTGTTGATGGCTGATTGTACTTACTGGTACCAGTCATTTTGGAATCTTCCTCGGCTTGCTATGTAGTGTGAGTTTTTAAGTCGCCGCTTTTTATGTTACTCTTTATAATCTTTTTGAAACTTTTTGCACATTGAGTTTGCACTGGAGCCGCTTCAAAACAAGGCATCAATATGCGTCAACTCTCGGAGGGGAGATTTGAGTTCATTTGAAAATGCACATGCACAAGGACTAGGTGTGCAGAAGGTTGTCTGGCCGAAACGTTGTACTCATCTTTTTTTTTTTTTCACTAGCCTTGTGCATGTGTGTTGATTTTGTTCTTTCTGGCTGTACTCATCTGGTTATCTTAGGACAAGTGCAGCATTTTGCCACAATCTCTGGGTATCCATCAGAAACAGACTGCAGTCGTGCCTCGTTAGTATGAACACTCGTTGAGAGAACAGTTGGTGTGCAAGCCTTTCAAGGGCTAGCCGGTTTGGTGGAGTAATGCCCGACTTCCCACAAACTTTGTCATGGGGTGCATTTCTCGTGCTGGGTTAGGCGTTTCTCAAATAGGTATAAAAATTCTTTCTTGCTTGTAGACCTGTACTATTTCTGCTCTAATGATGCTGGTAGGTTGCCCCACTGAAGAGGAAATGTGCTTATGTGCTTGCTGGTTTTTATCTATCATCAAACATTGCCAGTATGTCGTGTGTTCAGGAATTGCCTCACACGTATCGTTGATTAGCTTATTGAAGGTTGTGGACTTTAGTACCATCCATTTGGAGCTCCACTGAATACAATGTGGGTAATATTGGGAGACTGATGCCATGCAGACAGTCTCTAGTGGTAAAAGGATCTTCAACTGTGCTAAAACATAAAAAGGGCAGTTGCTACAGGTTTACCTCTTGAAAGCAACCTGGCTCTTTACATTATTATGCCAGGTCAGTACATGAAAACATTTGTCATTTCAAGTTTTTGTCTCTGTAATGAACACTATTGTGGGAAGTTGGGCTTTGCTATATTGAACTTGTGATGTATGTGATGCTCTGTCCCACCTTGAATGAATCCTGGCAAGTGCTACAAGCTGTCTGAGCCAGTCTTGCACTGAGAATGTGTAGCTAACTGTGTGCCTGGTTATGAGGTGGCACACATTTGCCACTGGATTGCTTGGTTGGCCATAACGTCCGTTTAGGGTGAAACAGAGTTTCTACCTATCGTGTCTTCAGGACATCTTCTGTGTTAAGAAATTTACAGTAGCTCTTCTTTTAAGGGAAGCTCTCATTTAGTTTTGAAGGACATGGGAATGCATTGTGGGAGTGCGCATCCAAAGTGGTTTTTAGCAACACTGATACTTGCTAAAAATTTGCTTTAAGAGTTTGGAAATGTCCGAGTAATACCCAAAGAAAATTTGGAGGTAGTTCCGATTAAACCATGTGTGGGCACTTGTTTGGACTGAACTTCATTATAAATAGGCTTCCGTGTTTTCTGTTGTTTTTTTTTTTTCAAAATTTCCAGGATGTATTTTTTCTACATAAGGTTGTTTGTCAAGGCTCATGTAGGTGAAAATAGGGCATGGGATTCCTCAACCTGCAGGTAACACGCGTGCACCCGAATACTTTGGAAGTGACCCTGTATCGATAAGAGAAGGAAATGGGGGGTGGTTCCGAAAAAGCAGCTGCCTCGGTAACAGTTCAGTCGAGGCTATGTTCCCAATCGGCACAAAATGGAGTTGTACACCCAAGAAGGTATGGTTTTTCATAGTCGAGGAGAGCTTGAATTTCGGGTTTTTAGGTATTCCTTTATTTTTAATAAAACTGGCTCGGGTGGGTTAAGTTTGGGGGTGTATTGGTATTTGAGGAAAACACGGAAACCTAATTATGAATTTGCGTCCAGCTAGACGAGTGTTTATTAATCGGTTTGAGTAGACTAAGGTTGTGCTGTTGTGCATGTGACTGCCTTCATCTGGCAGTCTTCCTGCGAGTGGAACAAATTTTGGCTGAACAAATGTCAAAGACCATTTTTGGCAACTGCTGTTACTCCCCCCCCCCCCACCCCACCCCCTGCAAGAAGGAAAGTGGCAGCATTGACCTCAATAGTATATGGTGGTCATCACTTATATTCAAGCAGGTGTCTTTCTTTTGCATCGCTGTACATTTTGCATTATCACCTTGTGCGTCTTTGAGGCTTCCCTGGCTCCATTTTGGAAGAAAGCTGGAGTTTTGTGCCGGAGCCCGATAGCCCACCCTCTTGCCCACTGGCCCTATGGATTTCCGCAAAGCAGTCGCAACAGACAGAGTTTGAGAGACTTGTTTCCGTGCGCTATTTTGCACTGTGCATGTCAAAGGGCCCGGGATTTGTGCCATTATTTATGCAATACCCTGAAAAGGATGGCTGTTTGTTTATGTACCCTGCACAACTTCTGACATGGTGCGGCTGCTTGCTTGGTGGGGTACTTGTTGGCAAGCACGTCTGCTTGGATCTGGTCTTTAAGGAACATGGTTGCTTTTAGTGATTTCCCCAACTCGCCCATCCCCCTCTCATTTGAATGTACAAATTTCTTCGAGCGAGCCAACAGTTTGTTTCTTTATCTAGGGTCATAGCGAGACATTTTTCACAGGAGGTGGACAGTCCTGTCCTTTGTGCTAAAGTCAGCTGTAAGTAGAGCAGCCTGGCATTGTGCTACGCTTTGCGAGAAAAAGCACTTGTGACGAGTGATGTTGTATGGCGTCATCCTGTATGTCCAGTCTCCAGATAGTCCACCAAACCATCCCCTTCAATGTGCATTATAACGAGCGTGCGTCATTCTCTCTATTCCCAAAGCTGGAACTCTTCATAGTAATGTGATTTTAGTATGTCAGGTGGAAGGAATTCATACTATATTGTTTTGTCCATACTGCTAGAAATCCATATTAACAAGGCACGACTGTATTTGAGTTCGTCTGAATTAAATGGTTAATGTACACGTCATCCCACTTTAACTTTTTCTTGCGGTGTTATTGGCCATTTGGGACATTGCCCAGGCTTATCTTATCATAGCTGAAAACCTTGGCTCCTAAGTGTAAGAAGCATGTGTGCAATGGCCTTTGTTTCAGTATATGCTTTTTGTCTCATTTCACACACACAAAAAAAAAACATTTTTGTTGCGTAACTTGTACAAATGGTGCTGGTCAGTGAAGTTTTTGCTCTTGTGACCAATAAAACATGTATACAATAGAAGCATTACCATGTTTTTCACCCACCTGGGTGCTATGGATGCATAGTTGAAGGATGCAATTGAGGTCCCAAAAACTACATGTGCACCATAAGTAAAAACGGTTAAACGTTCGAGCATGCTGAAGCGCTCGGATTATAATTTTCAATTGTCAAAGTTTAATTTCTCCCAGTTTTTAACAGACTGGCACCAGTTCTTGCTAAAGCCTTCAAGGAGAGTCGTGTGGGGAGCAAAGTAATATGTGCTGGCAACTTCTGGTGCTAGCAGCTAGCACTCGCTACCTTTGTAGTTATTAAACTGCTGATTAAGAGAAGGCCTTTAACTTACCTCTAGTCAGTTTGAAAATGCAAAATTTGCTACAGCCATCTTGCCCTAAAATAAAAACCAAAATGGGGGCTAGTTTTGGCGCTCCAGGTGTTTATTGGGTTGCAACTACTGACACATTCTTTACCTACAAATAATTTAGCACAGAAAAGGTTAATGTCTGCCGCACAAATACCACACCGAGGAATATCTGAACAAGAGTTCTCATTCTTTTGCTTTTCAAGTACCAGGTAGTTTACTTGATGACGTCATACAATCGGCTGTCCATTCCAAGTTGGCTGTACCAGTGTACACCAGAGTTGATGTACAGAAAACTGGTGCCTACAGCTCTGGACCCTGCAGGAATGTATGTATATGCTTTCTCAATTCCTGCTCTGCTTCCAGGGACCATTGCACAACAGTCTTGTAGTGCAGTTAGTCTTTTGGGTATCCTGTCTGAGGCAGACCACCAGCTCTTATAGCAACAACCTGCATATGATTGCGCTATCATTCACAGGTTATAAACTGCACTATGTATATGCAGCAGACTACCTTGGAAATATGAGCTGAAACGCACCAGTTTTTGAGAGCTGTGGTCCCAGCTAGGAATGAACAGGAAACTGGCAAGCTGTGCAGCTTTTTGGGGACTGCAGACGCTGAAAAAGGCTCGATCGGGTGTTCCAGCTCGTATTGTCCATGGGGGTACTTGGAAACAGCATGAGCAGGAACACTGAGCGTTAAGCCCTAGACACATGTGCTACCCTGAGGCTCGTGAAACGAGTGGCGACGGGCCGACGGAGCTGGGAGAGTGCTTACTCCGATGTGCACACCCTCGCAGCCCTCCCATGTTCACTACTGTTTTATCACCCTCGAGGTAGCGCAGCATGTATCAAAGGTCGCGCTCCGACATTCCCACTCTTTTAAACAATAGTGCCTAAACTCCAGACTTCTGCTTTCTGGCATTCATTATTGTTGTACAGTTTGCACAGATGCAAACTATGCGGGAAGCAAGTTTGCTAAAATGCGTCTGGCGCACGAAAATGCAGGGAGGGGCAACAGCAAACACGCAGGGAATACGCGATGACGAGGCAGCCAAGCGCGTGTCGTAACTAATTGAAATTGGAAATAAAAATAAAAAATCGTGGGTGCATTTGTCAGGTTAACAAACGCGCGAAAAGCTGACGCTTTTGTTCCTTTTTTTTTTTTTTGTGAGCGTGACGTTATGAGCATGCGCGTCTGCCGGCACAAGCTCTTGGCATTGACTGCTACAGCAGCATGTACTCCTTTGTATGTTTCTCAAGAGCGCGTGCTTTGTGCATCGGGTACTACAAACAATCTAATGGCGAATTCGGGTGGTCAGTCGCCGGCGAGCCCACGCCGGCGGCGCACCACGTGACCCTCTCCACCCGAACACAAAGCACTTGCAACTGGCGTGTTCGTTTGCCTGGGTCACGCGTGAACTTTGTTACCTTCTACCTCGATTATTTTACGATTCAATAGGCACGTTGTAGGCATCAGCAACATATATTCGGAGTCTGAGATGTGGGTAAACAAATATTAATATATTTTGTTTGGATTCCCGAGGAACTGTTGCCATCTTCCAAGGATCCCAGAAGGCTGACCAGCGTCGTTGTTTATATTCTCTTTTTTTCTTATTACCTTTTTTCTGGAATCCTCATCATTTTCATTTGGCCCAGCCCTTTGAAATAGTAATGCGCGTTCAAGTGTCGCCGCTGCAGCACTATCAATACATTTTTTTTTACAGCGGTGTAATAACACGCTGTGTCCCATAGTAGACTGATCTTGCGCAAGCTTCCTTTAAAATATTTTTTCTTTGTCTTCGTTGTTTTTGCTGTCTTTTCTCGGACCACAGAGTGGTGTCTGTCTTAATGGCTTCGTTTTCTACTCGAACCCGCTTTCGGCAAGCATTATTTCGTTTGGTTCCTTTCCCGATTCGGATATGACAATACCGGATACAGTTTGGCAGACAAGCTGCCCGACCTCTTGAAGCTCGGGCGAAAATTGTGCCGGTAAATTGCCGGCACACGCATGAGAAGCGCCACCCGAACGGCGCGCACTCGCCAGCTTTTAACCACGCGAACGCCCTTGCCGGAGATATGGCAAAATATTTTGTCCGGAAATGACCACGCGAATTAGCCATAAGCAAAGCGCACATGAAAGCACCCAAACTGCAACAGGTGTTTCCACTGCTCAAGCGCTCATGCTGTTGTTCCTGTAGATGGGGTGCTTGTAACTTGTGCAGTCGCATTGTGGAATCTACCGCGGAGCAGATTGCTACCCCTTGCAGAGGAACTTTTAACCTTGAGGTAATTGAAACAAATTCTGATCGCTGGCGACCCGGAAAGCAACTTCCTGTCTGCCCTGCCAGTGACATACAAGGTGTGGCTGTAAGGACCGACAGACTTGGTGCGCCTTGCAAAATTAGAATTCCAAACGTGTCATACGTAAAATTGGGCAGGCGAACATCGTTTCGCAAGAAGTTTTGTCTTGTTTTTTCAGAGCTCGACAGGTGGTTAAACATTAAAAATGTAGCAAAAACGACGGCCGTGCATTTCCTTTTGTTGTCTGCACACTGGTTTGTGAGCTTGCTCCCAGGTGGTCATTGTTCATAAATTTCGTTCGAAGTATTAATTATTGCAATTATCTTGCTCATCGCCAGCTTCTGCGATTGGTTTTTTAGCGTTTTTGCGTTCAGCAAGCCCGGGAGCGAGCTTATAAGCCATTGTGCAGACGACGAACAGGCTGGTAGAGGACATAGTAAACACACAGTTTCCGATTCTGCTTTATTTTTTAGGCGAAAGCCTTATATGTCGCATTACGGGAAAAGGCGTTGGCGTCGTGCCGGAAAGGTGGCCATAAAAATTCGTCATCAAGCACGCGCCGCTCAAAGTCAAAGCAGACGCGCCTCAGAAATAAAATAGACAAGCATACCAACGCAGGTGCTTCGTCACGGAAGCCGTGAAGCCAGCGGGGGCGCCGCGCCTGCGCGGTGGGGGAGGGAGCGTGAAGGCCCATGAAACGAATTTTTGTCTGGGATAAATGAATTTAGATTGACATTTTACTAATAGCATATCGTTTAGTGAGCCAAAATAAAGAAGGTAGAATGTCAAATGCCTGATTTTCGGTACGAAAAGTTGAAAACACAGCGGGCTATTTCGTACTTCCTTCCCCTTTGTAAGCTCTCTGCCTTTTCACTGTGATACATCCGCGGTACCCAAAGCGCGTCACCCGGCCCAAACACACGGCACCGTACGGCTTCGCTCCTAAGCTGACAGTGCGGTGGAATCATGCGCTTGCCGGACCAATCAGTCACCTCCCTTTCATCACCTGACCTCATTCTCTGCGCGAGGGAGCGTGATCACGTGGCAAAAGTGTGACTGGCCCAACGAGTACGTAGCTTCCACAGCTTAGGGGTGAACGGGGTAAAGAAAGCAAGTTTTGTTCCAGTTTTGAGCGATGGGCTAATCTTCTAGGAGGAGAATGGCCGTGTACGGGTGCACAAACGAGGGTCCGAGGGTCTGTCTACTTGAACTGTTTGGTACAGTGCGCGATTTGTGAGTTGAGCAAAGCTAAGAAGTAAAAAGCTGAAAAATAGTTTCATGACACATTTAAATGTCTTCGGCGTGTTTTAATATTTCTCTACCTCAAGCGCGAAACACATGCGCGTCAGAACGGTCCGATCCGACGTGCGAACTGCCGGAAAGACGTTCGGGGGCGAGGGTTTTCGACGCTCTCCGGAGCTACGAAAACCTTGCCCCCGAACGTCGTTCCGGCAGTTCGCCAGTGGCGGATCCAAGGGGGGGCGACGGGGGCGCCCCCCTCCCCAAACAAAGTCAACCCCCTCCCTCCCCCTTCTCAGAGGGCAATTTGACATGGGTGGATCCCCTTGCACAAGAAAGAATGGGAGAATAGTATCCTTAAAAATTCCCCCCCCCCCCAAAAAAAAAAACGAGTTCTGGATCCGCCCCTGCAGTTCGCACGTGGGATCGGACAGTTTCGACGCGCAGGTGTTTCGTGCTTCACATTTGAGCTTTAACAAGAAAAAAAAATAGACAAAACTTTTGTCGACACTACATTCACGTGCCCAATTTCAGGTATGCGTACACGTGGAATTAGAATTTTGCAAGGCATGATAAATGTGTTAGGCCTTACGACCGCACCCTGTACATGGGTAAGGAAAAGAAAGTATTTTTTAATGTCGCCAGTGGGGTCGCCTGCTTAAACTTCTATGACCGGCGTAATATAAAAATTCAATAACTCCATTTGCCCACTGGCATATAGACCAACGCAAGTCCTGAAAGGACTTGCGTCGGTCTGTCAATTTTCAGCCAAATTGAAGATATAAAAATTCTGCAGCCCCTCCGGTGATTTTTTATCTACCCAAGCTAACTATAATGTCCAGTATGCTATCTAGTATCTAAATTGAGCACTGGTGAGAAGTATCAAAGGGGCACTAAAGTCATTTTTGAAAAAGGCCATTTTTGATCTTATATTGTTTTAAATGTGTTAGTTCCCACATATACCAAGTCCTACATTACAAAACCGCATATTCATCTCGGCAATAGAAAAACGTGTGGACACTTTTTTTTCTCGCGGACTACATTGTGTGGACCAATGAAAGCCCTACAATACGCGCAGATTCCTAATGATTTTATTATAACTCGTTTCGAAGAGAGTCTGATAGGTGCACATTCGGATAAGACTCATCTTTTTCTCTGCGGGCGAAGCCATCGCTTGCAACTCGCCGACAAGCGCCCTTCGTCGACCACTTCACTTGGAAGAAAATTCTTCCCAAAAAGGGCGTGTCGCGAACTTTAAACACGCTTTTAACGAGGGAATAAGCTACGCACGATTGTGATTTCGGGTTTGTTGGGATGGTCAGGGCGTCTATATTGAGTTGTCACCAGAAAAGAACGATCTCAGAATCGACACCCCCTAAAATATATATATTTGTTTTTTGTCAGGCGATTTATTGTGGTGTCAGAAGACTAGCCAATCAATATTTTGCTACAGCGTCGCATATATTTTTAATAAAGTCAAAAAACGCAACTGCTCGAAACCGAAACTGGTCAAGAAATATGGAGGAGAGAGTTGCCAAAAATCACGTGGCAGTAAAAAAAGAAAAAAAAATGTTTTTAGTTGCACGGGCTTACACTTTGAGGCCCGGGCCCGCTGACTCTTGCACGACCCGATGGGAAGCCTACCTGATCAGGACCGGCCCGGTGAGAGGCCAAAGCGTGCCTCATCTCTTAAATTCAAATGTGCCCTGGGGAGGTGTTGGTGGATTTGGTTCGTTTACTCATTCGTATGAAAGACGCTGTCATATGGCAGTGAACATTTGAAAGAAAAAGGGAAGGGAAAACTTTGTTTGTTAGCGACATCTTCAGCTTTCATTTGTTTGTAGGACTATTTTGGGCCCTTGCCTGATGTAATAGCAAGAAATAAATGGAACCACTCTTACGAGAACAAGTACACTCGTGTCTGTTGATTAATTCACTCGGGAATTAATCGAGCTCAACATGTCTAAAAATATTAGAAAATCTCTTCGTATGACAGTTCTTGCTTTCCTAACGAGTTTTATAGCAACAGTCTGAGAAAATACTTGTATAGCTTAACGTTTTTTCTGAAGGTGAAAATCTCAAGCTCTCAGCTTTATCTTTGGCAGTTGCTCTGCTGAACGAGAGTTTGTACAGCCGAAGTGCTCGCAGATTTGTCATACAGGTCACAAACATGACAAAAATCTGTGAAGCAAAAATTGAAACGAGACACAAGGCAGATGAAAACAGTACGAACAATGCAAATATGTTATAGCAGCAGAGCTACGTCGAGCGGAAATAAATCGGCAACATGATAACATTAAAGGGATACTACAACGAAATTTCGGCGCTTATTTTTGGTCTATATGTGTT
The DNA here is from genome assembly GCA_037355805.1 of Ixodes ricinus. Taxonomy (NCBI): domain Eukaryota; kingdom Metazoa; phylum Arthropoda; class Arachnida; order Ixodida; family Ixodidae; genus Ixodes; species Ixodes ricinus. The sequence goes on from JAZHYW010039976.1 coordinate 96,954, forward strand.
CAAAGGAGCAGTATCACATTGGACACACCAATATCCTGTTAACAAAGACACAAAAAGGAATTTTAAAATGAATTAAACGATTAGCAGAGAGCACCTGGTGGATGTCGCTAACGTCTCGTTTGTAATGACCGTCTAGGAACCTTGGCAAATCGTGACGACGTTTGTCTCGCCTCCGGCCACCACGAGAGAAGAGGTGGAAGGAGGAACTCCCCTCTCCCCGAGAATCTCTTGTGAGGCCCAGAAGTCGCTATTGACCCTCTACAAAGTTATAGAAGATTAACCCGTCACTCAAAATTCGTACAAAAGCAGCCCCTTCGGTGTCTGGAACGACTAGGCCATCCTCTTGACGTGAGCCTCGTCCGTGGCCTCGCCGCAGCTTTGCTCGTCCCGAGACGAACTACGTCACGATTGCGTTGGATGTCACGTGCTCTCCGCGGGCTGCACTCCGAGCGCCTGCCAGAGTGGGCTGTTTAAACGAAAAATACAGCCGCCAGCTAGGCTCAAAATACAAACGTGCGATTGTCATTTACGGATATTGTGGACCACATTCGACTTATTTTCGAACCCGACGGGTATATTTCACATTTCGGTGAAGTATCCCTTTAAGCCCCGTTCACACTCTTGCAACCGAGTACAACCGAGAGAGACGAGACCTGTTGAAACCTCTTAAAATTTCTTAGGACGAGAAAACACACTAGCACGCTGGCGCCATCTATGCGGTGACCAGCTGGAACTGCATTTCACAAGAGCAAAGGTTTTGAGGGATTTCCGAGGTCAAATGTGCGTAATACCTATGAGAAAGGCTCGTTTATAACGTTGACAAAAGTTTTTCGAGCCAAGAAAGAAAGGATAATGCGCGAGAGAAATAGAAAATATGCCAGACCGCCAAGCTTACGCTGCTACTCAATAGATGGCGCCAGTGTGTCCTCTCGTTGTAAGAGGTTTCAATGCACCCAGTTTTAAGAAATTGCAAGAGTGTGAACGGGCCTGATACAGCATTCCATTTCTAGCGCTCGAGGCATGAAAACCGGGGCTCGCAGCCGGTGGGTCTGAGTGCCGCGTCCGAGCGAGTCATGGGCTGCATGCGGCCCGCTTGGTTCAGACTCCTGGTATAGGGGAATGAAAGGGCATTGTGAAAGATTGTGTTAAAAAGTGCTTGTACTTTACTATGAAAGTAGAGTGTTGAGCGAAACGAATTGCACCAGCGGAGCGCATGGGCTCACGTACCTGCCGCGACATCTGCTGGGAGAAGCTGTCCAATCTGGTGTCGCACATGCGCGTAGCTGAGCCAAGCAGTCGGCGGCTGTTCGCGCTTCGGACGCAACCTCCGGTGGGCGATTACTACAAACAAAGCATGAATATCAAAGCTTAACTGCATTTTTTTAATCTATTGTGCGGCACTTGCAATGTTTATTTGTCGATCCCTTAATATTTGAAGTTATATTGCCCCAAATATATTTAAAAAAAAAGGAAACAGCGAAAAAGAAGACATCAATTCAGTCTACATAAAGAACCACGGCACGGTATGGCACATGACGCTACACATTTATTTAGTATGGACAATGAGATCGCTGCGAGTGCTGGTCACTTTTTTGTATAACTAACCTTTGGAAACAGATAAATCTGTTAACGCTACTGGCTTACTGCAAAGAAAAAAATGCTATTTGCAAACTCATGGTTAGTGTTGATCAGCTATCAGGGGTTGTGCACTGAGCACGAACAGCTGCTGAGTGTTTGGCTCAGCTGTGTGCAGGGGCGGATTTAGAGAGGAAGGGGGGGGGGGTCCGGATGTCCTGATCCCCCTCTTGATTTCTGCACGTGCAAAATTTAGGGCGTAAAACGAAGGAGAGGGGAGGGGGTTCCTAAATATATGGTATGCTGACCAACAATTGACCCCCCCCCCTCCCCCCCTCAAAAAATTCCTGCATCCGCCCCTGGCTGTGTGCATGTGCGACTCGCGACACCAAATAGACCGCTTCTCCTGGCAGATGGCGCCACAGGTATGCGAGTCGGTTGCAAGAAAGGTAAGAGAAGCTCCTCCCACAAGCGTACGGTGCGCCCGTTTCAAGTCCCTCCGCAGTCGAAAGAATAATTCACTGGAAACGTCCCTTGCTCCGCTTCAATGGATATATATTGGCTACAGAGTGATGCCAACTTGTCTCCGACCGCAACTTTTTAAGAAAGCGACCTTTGTATCCATCGGAGAGGGAACCGAGCCCCTGAAAGCCGTCTTTTTATCCATCGGAGGGGAACCTAACCCCCGAAAGTCTTATTTGTTTCCATCGGAGTGGGAAAACTCTAATCTCCCTCTCGTAGCTTCCACAACGCTAAGTCAAAGTCGAAAGATAAGGCAAATATTTACAGGAAGCTATTGGATACGGAGGTGACGGAGGGATATATGAATCCCTTCGAGAGGCATTTGCTGCTGCCTTCTTGACCTGTACCGCGCTCCGCTGGTCCTTTTCGTTTCGTTAAGCACTGTACGTTGTATTTATAGTACTTTACTTACGTACACCCAGTGTACTTACTACTTTACTTGAAATACGTAACCTGTCGTTTACTTTGTACTCAAGTACTTTTTTAGGTAGCGAAATCGGCAAATGATGACCACGTCAAAATCACCATTAAAATATCTCCGTGCTTTTCACTGCTTTGACGAGCTTGCGATGCATTCCTTTAGCACCATCAAACTCGTTGTAATAAGTTTGGAACAAATTCTACTGCTCAAAGAGTGAACCCATGCCTGCCGCTGGCGTCACTTTTTCATTGTTGCCTGTAAAAACTTTCAATAAAAAAAAAAGGGGGGGGGGCGGTAAGCACAAATTCTAGAAGTCAACAACTTCGTTATAAAAGGTTTTGGCCTAGTATTTGGGTTAATAATTCAGTTATGGTTTTCGGGTGTGTTTCTAGAATTTTTAGGCAAGTCGGAAACCATGAAAAAGCGCAGGAGTACTAGTTTAAAGGGATACTACAACGAAATTTCGGCGCTCATATTTTGGTCTATATGTGTTCAAAAGAGCAGTATCACATGGAACATACCAATATCTTGTTTAAAAAGTCTCGAAAAGGAATTTTAAAACGAATTAAACGATTAGCAAAGAGCACCTGGTGGATGTCGCTAACTCCTCGTTTGTAATGCTCGTCTAGGAACCTTGACAGCTAGTGGCGGAGGTCGTCTCGCCTCCGGCCACGGCGAGAGAAGGGGGAAGGAGGAACTCCCCTCTTCCCGAGAATCCCTTTTGTGTGTCGCAGAAGTCGCTATTGTCCCCCTACAAGATTATAGAAGATTAAACCGTCACTCAAAATTCGTACAAAAGCAGCGGCTTCGGTGGCTGGAACGACTATGCCATCCTCTCGACGTCAGCCTCGCCGTAGCTTTGCTCGTCTTGAGACGACCTACGTCACGATTGCGTTGGATGTCACGTGCTCTAAGCTGGGCCTTCTCCGAGCGCTTGCCAGAGTAGGCCGTTTATAACGAAAAATACAGCCACCAGGATCAAAATACAAACGTGCGATTGTCATTTACGGTTATTGTGGATCATATTCAACCTATTTTTGAACACGACGGGAATATTTCAAATTTCGTTGAAGTATCCCTTTAAAGGGGTACTACGTTTCAGCTTCCGTCCGAGCGCAGCCAAAGGCTGAGGGACGGTTCGCAACTTCGAGAAGAGCATTCCTACGCACCACAAAGTAGTCCGCAAAAGTAATTTTTAAAAAAACAACTGTTTTGTGCGTAAACATTGAACAATATTCCGGATGTGTGCTGCTGAGAATTATTTGCAACTAAAGGAATGAAATATCTGAAGTTTATGTTTTTATTAATATATGTAAACGCATGTGGTTTGGTGAAAACACGTACATCCGCTGGCAACACGGCTGCAGCGCTCGGTTTTTCTGTGTGATTACGTTCCCGTGATCGTCGACCCATGTGCTTCGCTTTCCTCACCGAGTCGCTTTAAAACGTCCTTTCGCAAAGGCACGTTTGGGCGTCAGGCGCAAGAGGTCCTAATGAATGTCTACTTTGAAATTCGGCACGAGACTCCGGCCGCGTCGTACCGCGAATGCGTTGTAAACAAGAAAAGCGTACGGGCCACTACAATTCACTGGTACGCGGCCAAATTAGGGCACCCCTTTAGCTGCCGATCACATTGAACGCCGAGAAGCTGGTGGAAAGGACTGCGCCTGGAGCCCTGGTATATCCAGACAATACAAGGAAACATCAACGGCCGGGTCATCGGGCACCTTGCAATGTGTACTTACATCTCGAAACTATGCCGAACAGGTTGAAAGCTCGGACACAGACGCCAGCGGCCAGCCTACGTACTGACATCCCCTGTGACTGAATTTCAGAACGTGAAAGGGCACTTTTTAAATTTGTAGCAGACGATACCGTTGATACACCCGTAGCAGACGAAATACTCAGCGAGCGCGGGCGGCGCGGACGACCGGCGGCGCAGCGGAGTGATACAAAAGTGCAGGCGCGATCGTGTGACCTATTGCCGGCATGTGATTGGCTCCGGCCACACGTAGCTTTGGCTGCGCTCGGACGGAAGCTGAAACGAAGTATACAACGAAATTTCGGCGCTTATTTCTTGGTCTGTACGTTGTTCAAGAAAGCAGCATCACATCGGGCACACCAATCTCTTGTTGAAAAGGACATGAAAAAATATAATGAATTAAACGATTAGCAAAGGGCACCTGGCGGATGTCACTATTTCACTAAAGCCTCGTTTGTAATGTCCGTCTAGGAACCTTGACAGGTAGTGACGATGCCTGTTTCGCCTAGAACCAACGTTTTTCACCCAAGGAGATTAGGAGGGTAGGAGGGGGCATGACGTCAGCCGTGTAGCCTCCACAAGCCAAGCTCCCTTGACGCCTCGCTTTTCTCATTTTCCTCCTCACTTATCGGCCCAGCACGTGACCTACCGGACGGAGATGCTTGCTTCACGTCTCCTTCGATCTTATAAAACCCTCCGGATGGAGCGCGCGCAAGCCTGCAAGCAATCCTACTACAATCAACCGTCCATCTCGCACGTGACATGTCACGCGCACCAATTGCCAGAGAGATCTGGGGGTCACGTTGGGCACAACATCGTTTATACTTTTTATGACTCTACTCCCTTTCACCTTATGTTGTACCGCAGCAAAGGCTAGAACCGCCGAGATGTGCCCTAGAGCAAAGAGCTCGCGCGTGTAGCCTTTCCTGTGGTACATCATAAGGTGAAATAGAGCATAGGCTTCACACATATTGCAACGTGCCCTCTCCTAGTACTTATAACTTCCTTGTTTTCAACTCAAGAAAAAGGAAGTTTTGCGGATTGTTCATACGCCGCGCGAAGTAGTTCTTTCAATAGGTGGCTGTCGGAGGAGGAAGTGATGCATTTTTGCATTTGAAATAAGCACGTCTTGATTAGAGAACTTATGTGTAATATAGAATGTACCTACATGCATGTTAATTCTCTATTAAACGGGGAAATTAGTAATGCTCAGCGAAGAGCCGGACTTTTTTCTACGGTACTTGAGGTGGAAACGGGTATAGATTACCTCAGTTGTGGAACTCCCGCGTGAAGGGGGGGGGGGGGTAAACATTCCCCCTTCACGCGGGAAGGGGTTCCCCCCCCCCCCCCGAAATAAAAATACTACCGGCCTGCCAGGTGGTAGCAGGCTCGGTACTCAAGGACGAGGGTCCAAGATAGAGTAGGACTAGGTCCAGGGGTTTTCCCCACGATTCTAATCAAGGGGGG
>JAZHYW010039977.1:0-39310 GCA_037355805.1 Ixodes ricinus
AATAAATAAAATATTTAATACTCAAAGAAATATTTGTCTAACCAGGAGCAAAAACATCGATTAAAAATTTCCAGAAATAAAATCGGCTTATTTTAACCTGACCCTAAGGGGGCATCTGGTCATGTTTTTGGATTGATAAAACAAATGAGAGCCTGCCATTGCAGAAAAACATTTAAATAAAGAAACCTAGTTTTTTATTCTTCGTAAAAACACAAGTGGTCAATATATGTTGTTTTTTTTCTGTGGACACACATCCGACATGTTCTAAATAACAAAAAATATCTAACAACTAAGCATTGTTTTTTTGTTGTTGTTTTTTTGGAAACACTAGCAATAAGCAACGAAAAAGGTTTTCGAGAAACAAAACAGGCTTGTATTATTCTGCCCTTGGAGGGGCACCTGGTCTAGTTCAGTGATTGATAAAACAATGAGGCTGACATTAAGAAAAAGATTACAATCGCGAAAAGTAGTTTTTTTTTTCATTTTAAAAACACGAGCGGTCCAAATATGTTTTTTTCTATGGACTCACATCCCACATGTTTTATATAATAAATAAAATATAAATAAAATATAAAACTATGAACAGCTTTCTTTTTTTCTTTTTTTGTAAACACGAGCAATAAATATTGTTAAAAGAATTTCGAGTAAAGATAACGGCATATCATTGCCTGCCCCTGCGGGAGCATCTACTCAAGTTCATGGATTGATAAAACAAAAAAAGATCCTGCCATTAAGAAAAAAAATGCAAATCGGGAAACCTATTTTTTCCCCTTCGTGAAAATATAAGACGTCCAAATATTTTTTTTAAGGACGCACATCCCCCACAGATTCTAACTTCGTGAAAACGCTGGCGGCTCAAATATATTTGTTTTGTTTTTTTAAATGGACACGCATTCCTCAGGTTCTAAATAATAAATGAAATATTTTGAGGCCCGAAGTGTTGGTCTTCTCGTAAACACGACCCATATAGCTTAGTAAACACTTTAAAAAAAATTGGATATCAAATTAATTTTGGGAACAAAGTTCGAAGACAAAGTTCGAAGCAACATAATAAGTAAAATTTGTATTTCAGCTTTTTGGGCGAAACAGCACATACACCCAACCCTTGAAATCAGAAGGCATCTTGTCACACTGGATACCATTATCAAAACCCACAAAACATGTGCTATGTACTAACATGGTACCTCTACATTAAGTACACACGACATACACATCCACATATTATGCAGAATTAGAACCCCATTGCGCTAAAAGTTCAGCATCCTTTGTGCGGGGCATATGTCCAGTGATTAAATTGGCCATTGTGTGGATATAAATGAATCCTGGTTACTGTCGGTGGGATCATTGAAAAATAACATTAAACGAATATGATAGATATCAAGATTATTCTCCCCAAATATATTACAAGATAGGTTCATCCAAAAAATTGGCACTGTTTGAAACGTATCGCCTCTTTCTTGTCTCTAAGGGTTCACACATGTGGGCTCTAGTATCTATTCTACGGACTTCAGTCTCCAGTTTACTCTTTCTACAGCTCCAGTGCTCCAATTCAAAATTTGGACATCCACGTTTGATGATTGTGGCTTGGTGTGAGTGCTGTATATGCAAAACAATATTGAATAGGTATAAGTTTCTAGAGTAATGAATCGTAATATGATGCTCGGAGCTAGTTTTAAAAAAAATTATAAAAAGAATAGCCTAGGTATTCCTTTTTATATTCACTAAAACAAAGCTTATGTTTGTTCACTACCAAGGTCAAACATTCGGATCATGAATCTTGGGCTCTATTATAGATGCAAGAGCCATAACGGAAACAAATTAAAGAATTGGCACAAAAACCACTCTTTCTACAGAATAGGAGCTACAATTCAATTCTATACATTCTAAAAAGAAAACCCAATTTTTTGTGTTTTTATTTTTTTACAAAAAGGCGAACCAAGATACTGACTCACTCTAAAAACCATTCGGAACACGAATGTTTTTAAGCCTGGACACGATACACAAATCAAGTGAGGTCACCGAGTCAAAACAATTTTCGAGATACGAAATATGAGCAAAAATACGCAGTTATTTAGAAAAATATTCTAATCGAGGAAACACTATTTGTTTCTTCGTAAAAACTCGAGTGGTCCAAATATGTGTTTTTCTATATACACACATTCCACAACTTCTAACTAATATATAAAATATATACTACTCAAGGTAGTCTTTTGTAAACACGAGCAATAACATCGATAAAAAAATTTCGGTAAAAAAAACCCGGCTCATCGTAATCTGCCTTCGGTGGGAAGCATCTGGCCAAGTTCATGGATTGATAAAACAAACAAATGCCTTTCATTGAAAACACATTCTAATCGGGAAACCAACTTTTTTCTTCGCAAAAACACGAGTGGTCCAAATATGCCTTTCTTTGGACACACATCCCACAGGTTCTAAATATTAAAGGAAATATATAAGACCCCAAGCTTTTTTTTTGTAAATACAAGCAATAAACATCAATAATAAAATATGAACAAACAAAACCGACTTATCTTAATCTGACCAGCGGGGGACATCTGGCCAAGTACATGGATTGATAAAACAAATAAGAGCCTGCCATTAAGAAAAAGAATATAATCGCGAGATCTAGTTTTTTCTTTGTAAAAACACAAGTGGTCTAAATATGTTTTTATGGACACACATCACACTAGTTTTTAATAATAAAGGAAATAAATATGGTTCTAAGCATTGATTTTCGTTTGTAAGCACGAGCAATAAACATCTATAAAAAAAGTGTTCAAAAACAAGGCTGGCTGGTCTTAATTTGCCCCCGCGGGGGGGGGGGGGGCGGGGGGCGGTGATGGGAGGGTCTCTGGTGAAGTTCATAGGATTGCTAACACAAATAAGAGTTACGAAACAAAGCTTAGCTATTTTATTTATTTTCGAGTCACGTGAGTCAAATAAAATATTTTGCATAAAAACATCCTAGACACAAAACGAATATTTATTGAGGTCCCGCAGTCTTCTGTGCTCGGATTGCACTTAAATGTTTAAGTTTTTATAAATTTATAGAAGAGGTTTTTTGTTATTAAATTGTATTTCATGGTTCATGGAATGGTTCTTTTGGGTGAAACATATTATTATTCAAGTCACAAAAGACGAGCCAAAATCCTCAGTTATTTAATAAGACATTCTAATCAAGAACCCTTGTTGTAGTAATTTGATAAAAACACTGGCAGTCTACATATATTTTTTTCTATGTACAGATTTCCCAAAGGTTCCAAATATTAACTGAAATATTTGATCTTGAAGCATATTGGTCATTTCGCAATCACGACTCATAGAGCTTAATAAAAACTTCAAAAACGGGATATCAAATTATTTTTCGGAACAAAGTGCTATGCCATACCAAGCCACATAAAAGGAAAAGTTGTACGTTCATTGGTGATAACTTTAGCTCTTTGGATTCACACATACACCAAACCCAAAAAATTCAGTGGGTATCTTGTCACGTCGTGAATTCCTCCCAAAACATGATCCAAACGACTCAGTTATTAAATGAAACATTAAAAAAAAAACTAAATTTTGTTTTCGTTCCTTTTTGGTTAAAACAATTTACACCGGTGGTCCAAATATTTTTTTTCAACTTACACACACCCACACGTTCTAAATAATTGATGCATATACTCCAAGCATTGGTGTGCTTGCAAACACAAGCCACAGAGATCAATCTCTTCAAGTTCATAGATTGATAAAACAACTAAGAGTCTGCACGCCAATCAAACGTGAGATCGTCTTTGGCTTGCGTGTTCCTGATTTATAAGGTACCAGCCATCCCCATCAGAAAAATACGACTTAAAAACAAATATTCACCTTTTTTCTTCAGGAATTCGGCCCAATATTAAAATTTACAAAAAGGGGGCTGAATTTACAAGGGGCTGAATGACCTAAATACATTCGCAACACGAGTCTCGGGTTGTATTACCCAACAGAGCTTATGTATCTTATGTAACTTCGAGTCACGCGGGTCAAATAAGTATTATCAATAAAAAAATTCTGAACACAAAACACAGGTTCAGTGAGGTCACCGCGTTAACAAATTATTCCGCACGAAACATGAGACAAAAGCAGTTATTTAATAAACCATTCTAATCAGGAAATGTTTTTTTTTTCATAAAAACACGGCGATCTTTTTGGACGCAACAGCGCATACACCCAACCCCAAAATCAGTAGAAATCATGTCACAAAGGATGCCATGCATTCACAAAACTCATACAAAATGTGCTATCTAATAAAATGATACCTCTAAATTAAATACTGAGGACATACACAACCACATAATACGCAGGATCTCAACCTCATTACGTGAAAAATATAGCATGCTTTGCACAGGGCATCGGTCCAAAGATTAAGTTGCCCCTAGTCTACATACCGAAGAATCCCGATTACTGTAGAAATGGATAATTGAAAAATAACATTCAAAGAATCTCCTAGATATCAAGATTATTCTCCCTGAATATGTTACAAGATAGGTTCATCTAAAAAAATTGGCATTGTTTGAAACTTATCGCCTCTTTCTTGTCTCCAAGTTTTCACGCATGCAGGCTCTTGTCTCCACTCTTCGGATTTCAGCCTCCAGTTCCCATTCATCAGTCTCCAGGGTCCCGGCTACAAGCTCTACTCTCCAGTCCCTGGGCTCCACGCTCCGTAGCTTCAGTGCCTCAATGCAGAATTCGGACATACACGCGTGATGATTGTGGCTTGCTGTGAGATCTGTATATGCAAAATCAATACTGAGTGGGTATAAGTTCCGACAGTCATGAATCTTGGTTTCTGATGCTCGGAGGTTTTCACAAAAAAAATATAAAAGAAAGAATAGCCTAGATATTTCTTTTTTTTCGTCAAGGCGAGCTTTAATTTATTCATTACCAAGGTCAAACATTCAGACCGCGAATCTTAGGCTCACTTATTGATGTAAGAGCCTTAACGGCAAAACTATTAAAATCGGCACAAAAACCTACTTGCTCTACGAATACCAGCCATAATAAAATTACAATAATGTAGTATACGGCAGAAACTTACCTGAAGAAAAGAAAGATAGCAATACACGACAAATTACATACAACAATTTCAGGAGAGGAAACCTTGTTCGCTGTTAACACATAAGTCAATAGGCCCAAGTTACTGAATTAAACATTCTAAAGAGAAAAGCTACATTTTTATCGTATAAACGAGGAACACCGGCGGTCCTGCTATGTTTTTTTGTTTGTTTTTATGGATACATAATTTATAACTTTTAAATATTAAGTGAAAAAACGAAATATGTGTCGAAGCATAACTGGCTTTCACAGGCATTTCTGCCCCGGCGGTCGGAATCCCATCAAGTACATCGATTGAAAAAAAAAAAAGAAAGGCTTGAGGTACACCTAAGCACTTCTTATGAGTTGTGAATGCGAAAGCACGCACGCCGCTCTTCGCTCCTTTCTTTGATCTGCGGCGTACAACGCGCTGACCTTGGACGTTGAACGGTGGAGCCGCTGCCTCGCGGACCCGCAGCGCCATCGGGTGAGCGATCGTTCCAACTGTCGTGTGCCTTGCGGCGCGAGGAAGGAACAGGCAGCAACGTAGTTCCCAGCAGAACGAGCCCCATGGTTTATTCGATGCGCCGTATATATTGCCACGCACCGTACAACCGATAATAGGCGTTTGAACGCGGTGATCAGTGATGACACATCAGTATGATAACACAGTCAGGATGACAACACACAAACTGACGAGCAGCGGCCAATGGGAGCCTCGTCGACGCAAGTCAGCCAATGGGACCGAAGTGTAAAAGGTGCCGTTGGCTAGCTTTGCGCGTGGTTTCATTAAGGGATACTGAACCAAGGAATTTAATGTTCATAATAAGGGCGCATCGTTCCCACGAGCAGCAGTCACCGGTGTGCGCGAGCACACGCAACAAAAATGACGTCACAAACCTCCATTCGCGGTTAAGATGACAGTGAACTGTAAGGGCTTCGAGGCCGAAGGAGAATAAAGACAAGTTTTTCATCTACACAGTGGTGTCTGGTGTATAAAAGTAAGCGATAAATTGGTCTAACAAACACGTAGCTTTCACTTGTAGAGATGAAAAGCCTGTTTTTATTTTCCTTTGGTCCGAAGCCCATGCCTCTTAAGCGCGAATAGAGGCCGTTGACGTCATTTTCGTTGCGTGTGTGTCGCGCACACCGGCGGCTGCTGGCTCGTGGAAAGAACATGCGCCACTTATTATGAACACTAAATTCTTTGGTTCAGTATCCCTTTAAGGTGCCGTTTTGCATGTTTCAAAGCTGACGACGTCGGCTCGCTCCATGAGACAGTTAATGCTTTCGCATTAAAAAGGCGTACACACCCGCAAACCGCGAAGTCGCTTTTTGCATAGCGCGCTGCTGATTAATCACTGGCACCACACGTACCTATTTAAAAAGCCAACAATGTAGAAAAATATTAAGTTATTTGAAAAAAAAATTCTAATACTAAAATCCCAGTGATGAAAAGTAGCCTTGCCTTTTTTTCTTTGTTTTCTTTTTAGAAAAACGCGAACCCAAGAGATTGAATCACATAACGAAATTCGGAACACAAATCTCGGGTTGTGACCAAACAACGCTTAGGTATTTTATGTAATTTCGAGTCACGCGGTTCAAATAATATAAAAAATAAAAAAATTCTGGACACGATACACGGATTGGTTCGGTCAATTGCTTGCCACCCATTAAGGTTATCGGGTCAACAAATTATTCGAGACACTGAAAAAGAGCGTAAATTCCCAGTTATTAAGAAACATCTTAGTCGCCAATCATTATTTTTTTCGTAAAAACATGGGTGGTTCAAATATGCTTTGTTTCTATGGACACACATTCCACAAGTTCTAAATAATATATGAAGTATATAACTCAACGCATTTTGTTTTGTAAACACGACAATAAACATCGATAAAATATATAAAAACAAAACCGACTAATCCTAATCTGTCCCTACGGGGGAGAATCCGGTCATGTTCATGGATAAATAAAACAAAGAAGTGCCTGTCATTGAAAAAAACGTTATAATTGGGTCACCTCGTTTTTTTTATTCATAAAACACGAGTGGTCCAAATAAGAGCCTGCCATTGAGAAAAACATTCTAATAGCGAAACCTAATTTTTTTTCTTCGTAAAAACACGAGTGGTACACTTATGTTTTTTCTATGGATAAACATCACATTTGTTCTAAGTAATAAATAAAATATATGACTCTAAGCATTGTTTTTTTGTAAACACGAGCAATAAACATCCATAAAAACATCGAGAAACAAAACCGGCACATCTTTATCTGCCTATCGGGAAGCGCCCGGTCAAGTTCATGAATTGATAGAACAATTAAGAGCCTGCAATTGAGAAAAAATTCGAATCGGGAAACCTAGTTGTTGTTTTCTTCGTAAAAACACGAGTGGGTCAAATATGTTTTTTTTATATGGACACACATCCCACAAGTTCTAAATAATGTATGAAATATATTACTCAAAGCATATTGTTTTGTAAACGCGATAATAAACATCGATAAAAATATATAAACACAAAATCGACTAATCCTAATCTGCCCCTATGGGGGAGAATCCGGTCATTTTCATGGATAGATAAAACAAGTAAGTGCCTGTCAATTAAAAAACATTATAATCGGGTCACCTAGTTTATTTTCTTCATAAAACACGAGTGGTCCAAAAAGGAGCCTGCCATTAAGAAAAACATTCTAATAGCGAAACCTAATTTTTCCTCGTAGAAACACGAGTGGTACAAATATGTTTTTTCTATGGATACACATCACATTTGTTCTAAGTAATAATTAAAATATATGACTCTAAGCATTGTTTTTTTCTGTAAACACGAGCAATAAACATAGATAAAAAAATCGAGAAACAAAACCGGCACATCTTTATCTGCCTATGCAGGAGGCGCCCGGTCAAGTTCATGAACTGATGAAACAATTAAGAGCCTGCGATTGAGAAAAAATTCGAATCAGGAAACTTGGTTTTTTTTTCTTCGTAAAAACACGAGTGGTCCAAATATGTTTTTTTTATGGACACACATTCCAGAAGTTCTAAATAATGTATGAAATATATTATTCAAAGCATATTGTTTTGTAAACGCGATAATAAACATCGATAAAATATATAAAAACAAAACCGACTAATCTTAATCTGCACCTACGGGGGAGAATCCGGTCATGTTCATGGATAGATAAAACAAATAAGTGCCTGTCATTTAAAAAACATTATAATCGGGTCACCTAGTTTTTTTTAATTCATAAAACGCGAGTGGTCCAAATAGGAGCCTGCCATCAAGAAAAACATTCTACTGGTGAAACCTAATTTTTTCTTCGTAGAAACACGAGTGGTAGAAATATGTTTTTTCTATGGATACACATATCACATTTGTTCTAAATAATAAATAAAATATATGACTCTAAGCATTGTGTTTTTTTGTAAACACGAGCAATAAACATCGATCAAAACATCGAGTAACAAAACCGGCACATCTTTATCTGCCTATGCGGGAGGCGCCCGGTCAAGTTCATGAATTGATAAAATAATTAAGAGCCTGCGATTGAGAAAAAATTCGAATCAGGAAACCTGGTTTTTTTTTCTTTGTAAAAACACGAGTTGTCCAAATATGTTTTTCTTTCTATGGACACACATTCCACAAGTTCTAAATAATATATGAAATATATTACTCAAAGCATTTTGTTTTGTAAACGCGACAATAAACATCGATAAAAATATATAAAAACAAAACCGACTAATCCTAATCTGCCCCTACGGGGGAGAATCCGGTCATGTTCATGGATAGATGTAACAAATAAGTGCCTGTCATTGAAAAAACATTATAATCGGGACACCTAGTTTTTGTTGTTCGTAAAAACACGAGTGGTCCAAATAGGAGCCTGTCACTCTAATAGCGAAAGCCAAATTTGTTTTCTGCGCAAAAACAAGAGTGGTACAAATATGTTGTTTTCTGTGGACACACATCCCACTTGTTCTAAATAATAAATAAAATAGGTGACTATGGACATTTTTTTTTTGTAAACACGAGCATTAGATATTATAAAATTAAAATTTGAAAAACAAAACCGGCTTATCTTATTCTGACCCTGTGGGAGCATCTGGTCAAGTTCGTCGATTAACAAAACAAAACAAAAAAAATGTGGTTTTTTCTTCTTTTTTATCAAACGGGAACAAAGGCACTGAATCACGTAACAGCATTCGGAACACGAATCTCAGGTTGCGTCACCAAACAAACCTTAGGCATTTTATGTAATTTTAAGTCAGGCGGATCAAACAATTATTGCCGATAAAAAAATTTCTGTACACTATACACAGATCAAGTGAGGTCACCGGGTCAACCAATTCTTCGAGACACGGTACATGAGCAAAAATACCCAGTTATTCAGAAATATATTATAATCGGGAAACCTATTTCTTTTCTTCATAAAAACACGACCGGTCCAAATATGTGATTTTTTTGACACACATTCCACAAGTTCTAACTAATAAATAAAATATATAATACTGAAGGCATTCTTTTTCGTAAAAACGAGCAATAAACATCAATAAAAAAATTTCATGGACTCATAAAACAAAGAGCTGTTATTCCAAAAAATTCTAATCGGGAAACCTAGTTGTTTTTTTTCGTAAAAACACAAGTCGTCCAAATATTTTTTTTTTATGGACGAACATCCCACAGGTTCTAACTTCATAAAAACGCTGGCGGTTCAAATACTTTTGTTTTTTTTAGATGGACACACATCCCACAGGTTCTAAATAACAAATTAAATATTTTGAGACCCGAAGTGTTTGTCTTGTTATAAACACGACCCGACCCATATAGCTTATTAAAAACTTAAGAAACTCGATATCAAAATAATCTTCGAACAAAGTTCCAAGACGTTCCAAGCAACATAATAAGCAAAATTTGTACTTCAGCTTTTTGGACGAAGCAGCACATACACCCAACCTCAAAAATCAGAAGGCATTTTGTCATACTGGAAACTATTATCAAAAGCCTCACAAAATGTGCTATGTAATGTCATGGTACCACTAAATTAAGTACTCAAGACATACACAGCCACATAATATGCATAATTTGTACCCCATTACATTAAAATTGTAGCATCCTTTGTGTAGGGCATCTGTCCAAAGATTGAGTTGGGCATACTGTGGATATCAAGGAATCCCGATTACTGTCGGTGGGGATCATTAAAAATTTCATTAAAAGAATATGCTACATATCAAAATTATTCTGCCCAAATATATTACAAGATAGGTTCATCTAAGAAAAAATTGGCATTGTTTGAAACTTATCGCCTCATTCTTGTCTCCAATGGTTCACGCATGCAGGGCTCTAGTCTCCACTCTTCGGACTTCAGGCTCCATTTCCCATTCATCACTCTCCACTCTCCAGGCTCCAAACTCTACTCTTCAATCTCTGGGCTCCTCTCTCTTTGGCTCCTCTGCGCTGTTAAGAATGGAACCTACGGCGACCTTCTTCCGAGTTTCAACGCTGCGGAAACGAGTCACGATCTGTCCGGGACTGTCGCCCCCTGGTCGGGGCCTGCGCGAAACGAGTCCCGATGAGCCCGGGATCATCGCCTGCGTGCCTGGGCCTGCGGAGACAGGTCTCAACGCGTCCGTGACGTCAACGGGACGTGTGTGCGTGCGTGGGGCTTGGCGCGCTCAGGAAAGGGAGAGAGGCATGACCTAATTGCGGAGGACCATGGCTACGACGCACTTCTGGCTACGACGCGGCGGACTTTGCTACGACGCACTTGACGGCGGGTTGCTGCTGCGCACTTGCTGCCCTGGCGGGGAGTGAGGAGAAAACGGACCCTATATAAGGCGGAGCGCGAGGCTGCTCCGGAGTTCTCTCGGATTTGACGACTGTATCGCAACCATGTAATTAAACCGTTCGTTACGTTACCAATCCTCCCACCTCCACTGGACCCCTGGGTTCTTCACTTCGGGGAATGGTCGTCGTCACGAGCCAGGAAGCTCCCGGACGTGCGGCTCAAACCCCGCCTCTAACAACTGGTTGGCAGCGGTTGGGATCGGACCATGCGACATCGTGCTACATCTGCGGGTGAGCGTTTGGACTTTGCTTTGAGATTCGCCAGGCTTCAGATTATGGGTAATTAATCTTGAACTGCTGGTAATCCTTAGTGTTTGACTCGTGCGCTAGGTTTAGGTACAACCTCGCGACAAGTTTTAGAACAAAGCCAAAGCTAAAGAGCAGCGATCATGGATCTAATGAGGTTACTGAGAACAGATTTATTCTGTTTATGTGAAGAATTGGGTGTGGAGGTGGAGCAAAAGATGAAGAAATCTGAGATCAGTAAAGCGATTTCAGAGAGCGCAGAAGTAGAGGAAATTAAAATTGCGTGGGAACTGCTTCAGAACGCTAAAAGGAGGCTGCAGCGAGAGAGGAACGAGAACGAGAACGAGAGCAGGCTGCAGCGAGAGAGAACGGGAGCAGGCTGCAGCGGAGAGAGGAACGAGAGCAGGAGCAGGCTGCAGCGAGAGAGGAACGAGCGCAGACTGCAGCGAGAGAGGAACGAGAGCGGCAGCAGGCTGCGGCGGAGAGGAACGAGAGCGGGCGCAGGCTGCGGCGAGAGAGGAACGGGAGCAGACTGCGGCGAGAGAGGAACGAGAGCAGGAGCAGGCTGCAGCGAGAGAGGAACGAGCGCAGACTGCAGCGAGAGAGGAACGAGAGCGGGAGCAGGCTGCGGCGAGAGAGGAACGAGAGCGGGCGCAGGCTGCGGCGAGAGAGGAACGGGAGCAGGCTGCAGCGAGAGAGGAACGAGAGCGGGAGCAGGCTGCAGCGAGAGAGGAACGAGCGCAGACTGCAGCGAGAGAGGAACGAGAGCGGGAGCAGGCTGCGGCAGAGAGGAACGAGAGCAGGAGCAGGCTGCAGCGAGAGAGGAACGGGAGCAGGCTGCAGCGAGAGAGGAACGAGAGCAGGAGCAGGCTGCAGCGAGAGAGGAACGAGAGCAGGAGCAGGCTGCAGCGAGAGAGGAACGAGGCAGCAGGCTGCAGCGAGAGAGGAACGAGAGCAGGAGCAGGCTGCAGCGAGAGAGGAACGGGAGCAGGCTGCAGCGAGAGAGGAACGAGAGCAGGAGCAGGCTGCAGCGAGAGAGGAACGGGAGCAGGCTGCAGCGAGAGAGGAACGAGAGCAGGAGCAGGCTGCGGCGAGAGAGGAACGAGGAGCAGGCTGCAGCGAGAGAGGAACGAGAGCAGGAGCAGGCTGCAGCGAGAGAGGAACGAGCGCAGACTGCAGCGAGAGAGGAACGAGAGCGGGAGCAGGCTGCAGCGAGAGAGGAACGAGCGCAGACTGCAGCGAGAGAGGAACGAGAGCGGGAGCAGGCTGCGGCGAGAGAGGAACGAGAGCGGGCGCAGGCTGCGGCGAGAGAGGAACGGGAGCAGGCTGCAGCGAGAGAGGAACGAGAGCAGGAGCAGGCTGCAGCGAGAGAGGAACGAGCGCAGACTGCGGCGAGAGAGGAACGAGAGCGGGAGCAGGCTGCGGCGAGAGAGGAACGAGAGCGGGCGCAGGCTGCGGCGAGAGAGGAACGGGAGCAGGCTGCAGCGAGAGAGGAACGAGAGCGGGAGCAGGCTGCAGCGAGAGAGGAACGAGCGCAGACTGCAGCGAGAGAGGAACGAGAGCGGGAGCAGGCTGCGGCGAGAGAGGAACGAGAGCGGGCGCAGGCTGCGGCGAGAGAGGAACGGGAGCAGGCTGTAGCGAGAGAGGAACGAGAGCAGGGGCAGGCTGCAGCGAGAGAGGAACGAGCGCAGAGCTGCAGCGAGAGAGGAACGAGAGCGGGAGCAGGCTGCGGCGAGAGAGGAACGAGCGGGCGCAGGCTGCGGCGAGAGAGGAACGGGAGCAGACTGCAGCGAGAGAGGAACGAGCAGCGCTAAAAGGTTAGAGTTAGAGATGGAACAACAGCGATTAAACTCACAGAACAGTAGAGTTGGGACTCCGGTGCGAGCAAGTGAGACCGAGTCGTATCAAATGAAGAAGCTCATGCAGCCGTTTAAAGTTGGGGAAGACGTGGGCCTGTTCTTAGTGAACTTTGAGAGGACATGTGAGAAGTTGAGCTTCGCCCCAGAAACGTGGCCGCAACGGCTTTTGACTTTGTTGCCCTGTGAGGCTGCAGAGGTTGTCGCGCGCCTTAGTGCTGGAGACGCGGACGACTACGACAAGGTGAAGTCCAGCCTTTTGAAACGGTACCGCCTTTCTGCCGAGGCGTTCCGTCAAAGGTTTAGAAACGCATCCAAAAAGAGCAGCGAGGGCTACTCGGAATTCGCTTACGGGCTTAAAACCAATTTGATAGAATGGTTGAAGAGCGAGGAAGTGTACGAAAGCCGAGACAAGGTAGTCGAGTGTGTGTGCCTCGAACAGTTCTTTCGTAGCATTCCGCAGTCAGTCAAGCTCTGGGTGCAGGACAGGGTAGGAGTCGACTCTGTCGAAAGGGCCGCTGAGCTAGCCGAAGAGTACGCAACGCGTAGAAAGCTGAGCGGAGAGGAAAGCGAACCCGGCCGGAGCGATCAGCGCAAGACCTTCCGACAGGGAAACGGCTCGCGAGAAAACGGGCCCGAGAAGCCAGAAACAGGACAAAAGGTCCCAGAAAAGAGCGGAGATCCCTCGAACGGAGATCCCTCGAACGGAGACGAGGCGCGGAAAAGCCAAACAGGGCAGTTCGAGGCAAGGAAGCCGTTCCTGTGCTACAACTGTCAGGAGCCGGGACACACAGCGGCCAGATGTAAGAAACCGCGGGTTGTGTTCTCGACCGTGACCGGTAGTGACGAGGACCTGAAGCTCCTTCGTCCCTATCTTCACGAGCTCCAGGTAAACGGAAAGCCGTGCAGGGTGCTTCGTGACAGTGCAGCGACGATGGACGTTGTTCATCCGTCGTTTGTAACGCCATCCGATTTTACTGGAAAGGTAGTTTGGATCAAGCAGCTGCTCGAAAAGCACAGTGTCTGTCTGCCTATGGCGACAGTAAGGATAACTGGCCCGTTCGGAGAGCTGGTGACAGAGGCGGCTGTCTCGCAAACAGTCCCGTTGGAGTATCCCTATTTGTTTTCTAACCGGTCAGATTTCCTGCTGCGCGAAAGGGGTCAACAACTGGGAGAAGGACTAGTTCAGTCGTGTACGAGGTCCAAATCGCGTCAGCTCGCCCCTTTGTTAACGAGTGATCCAGAGCCAGAGGCAGCTGACGGGGAGCAGGGCACTCCCAGAGTTGAAGGCAGAGAAACGGGATGAGGGGGACCAGGTTGTAGAACAGCCTGACCTCGTAGCACTAGAAAGCGTACGCCGTCCCAACGAGCCGGCGAAAAAGGCGGAGGAAGACGGGATCAGTAAAAGATCTCTCGTAGCTCCGGCGTCACGTAACTTTGGTCGTCTGCTGCGAGTAGACAGAGTGTCTTTGACAGTCGAGCAGAAGAGCGACCCTAGTGTGTCAGGGTTTCGCGGTACAGCTCAGGAGATTGCTAGGACCAATGTGACGGGGCATGAAAAAGGCGGATTGTTTTATCGGCGCTATAAGGACCGCATTTTCACGTCTAGAAATCACGTGAAAATCGATCACTACGACTTCAGGGCAAGAAAAAGGAAAGGCAAATTTAACGGCAATGCCGATGGGTTGAGCAGATTTTTCTGGCATCACGAAAAACAGTAGGGATGATCTCAGAGGTCTTCGTCATCCACGGGAATGAGGATCTAAGTGGGGGCACTTCGTTAAAACCCCAAAAGGACCTCACAAATTGCGAAGAGTTTTTGTCTTTTGTATTTTGTTCATTGTGACCTCGTTGGAAAAATGAGTTTTGGCGACAGGGGTCTCGATACCCGAAATTGTACTATAGTTTTCAATTTGCATTGTTTTGGCAAATTATGGTCATCCGTAATCCGGTCTGGCGGGTCTCTGGCGAATTCCGAGCGTTTGACTGCGGTGTGGCGTGGTGTTGTGGGGGACGTTTCCGCTAATGCCTCCGTTGTAAGAGGTTTGGGAGTTTGTTTGGTGCTTGCAGCGACTTCTCGAGGCCTACTCCAAGCCCACCTCTTCAGGCCAGCGATTGTACCACCGGCCATTCGAGGTTTCCCTGGCCCCGGAGGGGCTGTTAAGAATGGAACCTACGGCGACCTTCTTCCGAGTTTCAACGCTGCGGAAACGAGTCACGATCTGTCCGGGACTGTCGCCCGCTGGTCGGGGCCTGCGCGAAACGAGTCCCGATGAGCCCGGGATCATCGCCTGCGTGCCTGGGCCTGCGGAGACAGGTCTCAACGCGTCCGTGACGTCAACGGGACGTGTGTGCGTGCGTGGGGCTTGGCGCGCTCAGGAAAGGGAGAGAGGCATGACCTAATTGCGGAGGACCATGGCTACGACGCACTTCTGGCTACGACGCGGCGGACTTTGCTACGACGCACTTGACGGCGGGTTGCTGCTGCGCACTTGCTGCCCTGGCGGGGAGTGAGGGAGAAAACGGACCCCTATATAAGGCGGAGCGCGAGGCTGCTCCGGAGTTCTCTCGGATTTGACGACTGTATCGCAACCATGTAATTAAACCGTTCGTTACGTTACCAATTCTCCCACCTCCACTGGACCCCTGGGTTCTTCACTTCGGGGAATGGTCGTCGTCACGAGCCAGGAAGCTCCCGGACGTGCGGCTCAAACCCCGCCTCTAACAGCGCCAATGCAGAATTCGGACATCCACGGGGGATGATTGTGGCTCACTGTGAGTGCTGTATCTGCAAAAAAACAAACAGTCATGAGTCATGGTTTCTGATGCTGGGAGGTATTTTCAGAAACTTATAAACGAAAGAATAGCCTAGATATATCTTGTATTCTCTTTATTCGTGAAACAAAGCTTAGGTTTGTTCCTACCAAGGTCAAACATTCAGAGCAGACATTTTGGGCTCTATTATTGATGCAAAAGCCATAACGGCAATAAATAAAACAATCACACAAAACCCTACTTTGTCCACAGAATACCAGCCACAGTTCAATTCTAATAATATAGTATATGACAGAAACCCAGCTGAACCGCGAAGTCTTCTTTTGCAATTTATAAGGTGCCACACAGACCCCTTTATAAATCCAACAATCTAAAAAAATATTAGGTCTTTTTCAAAAAAAGGATTAATACTCAATCTGCAAAGGGGAGAACAAGCCTTGTGCTTTTCTTTTTAAATGCAAAAAAAATGCATTGAATTACATACCAACATTCGGAACACGAATCTCGAGTTGTGTTACCAAAGAAAGCTTAGACATTTGTTTGTATTTTAAAGTCAGGCGGATCATATAATTAATATCATCAATAAAATTCTGGACACGATACACAGATCAAGTGAGGTCACCGGGTCAACGAAGTATTCGAGACACGAAACATGAGCAAAAATACCCAGTTATTCAGAAAAATATTCTAATCGGGAAACCAATTTTTTTTTCTTCGTAAAAACACGAGTGGTCCAAATATGTTTTTTTCTGTGGACACATATTCAAGAAGTTCTAACTAATGAATGAAATATATAATACTCAAAACATTTTTTGTAAACAAGACCAACAAACATGGATAAAAAAATTTCGAGAAACCGAACCGGCTTATGTTTATCTGTCCCTGCAGGGGCATCTCGTCAAGTTCAATAATTTATAAAAAAAAAATAAAAGCCTGCCTTTGAGAAAAACATTCTAACAGCGAGACCTAGTTTTTTCTTCGTAGAAACCCAAGTGGTCCAAATATGTTTTTTTTTTTTTATTCTGTGGACTCACATCCCACATGTTCTCTTAATTATGAATGAAATACTTAAGACTCCAAGCCTTTTTTTTTTGTTAACATGAGCAACAAACATCTATAAAAAAACATCTCGCCAAACAAAAAATGGCTTATCTTAATCTGACCCTGCGGGGTCGTGTGTTCAAGTTCGTGGATTACTAAAAAAAAAAAAAATTAAGAGCCTGTCATTGAGAAAAACATTATAATAGGGAAACATAGTTTGTTTGTTTTTTCGTAAAAGCACGATTGGTTCAAATATTTTTTTTATGGACCCACATTCCACATGCTCTAAATAATAAATGAAATATATAAGACTCTAAGCATTGTTTTTTGTTTCATTTTTTGTGCACACGCGCAATAAACATGGATAAAACAGTTTTCAAGAAACAATACCGGCTTATCGTATCTGCCCCTGCGGGGGAATCTGGTGAAGTTCATGAATTGATAACACAATTAAGAGACTGCAAGCCCATTAAGCGTGAATTTGTGTTTGGCTTTGCATGCTGCTGAATTGAGATTCTACACATCCCAATTTGAAAAAAAAACAAATGCAACCTGAAAGAAAAATGTTCGCCTCTTTTCTTACAGAAAAGCGGCCCAATCATAAAATTTACAAAGGGGAAAGCAATCCTAGTTTTTGTTTTATAAAAACACGAACCAGAAGAGTTTAATGACTTATTTATTTTCGTGTCACGCGGGTCAAATAAATATTGTGAATAAAAACTCCTAGTCACAACACGAAGATTAATTGAGGTCACCGGTTTCCTGTGCTCAGCTAGGACTTCAATGATTTAGTTCCTATAAATATATTGAAGAGCTTTTTTTTATTATCTTCTATAATTTTGTGGTAATTCATGGTACCTTTGGGTGAAACAAATTAATCGAGACACGAAACATGAGCCAAAAGACCCAGTTATTTAATAAAACATTCTAATAAGGAAACCTGGTTATAGTTTTTTAATAAAAACACTGGCGGTCTAAATATATTTTTCTATGGACACACTTTCCACAGGTTCCAAATATTAACCAAAATATCTGAGACTCAAAGCAAATTGGTCTTTTCGTAATCACGACACATAGAGCTTAAAAAAAAAAACTTAGAAAACGGTGTATCAAAATATTTTTTTCGGAACAAAGTGCCACGACATGCCAAGATACATAAAAGGTAAACTGTGGATGTTCTTTGGAGCTAACTTTAGCTCTTTGGACCACGCGTATACAGCAAACCCAAAAATTCAGTAGATATATTGTCACGCCTCGATTCCCTCTCGAAACATGATCCAAACGACCCAGTTATTATCTATGGAAAACACGACCCACAGGTTCTAAATAACAAATAAAAATACTCGAAACTCGAAGCATTGCTTTTCTCCTAAGCACGAGCCATAGAGCTGAATGAAAAAAATTGCGAAAACATAAAAGGCTTAATTTTTACCTGGCCCGGCGGTCGGAATCTTGTCAAGTTAATATCTTGATACAATAAATAAGAGCCTTCACGCCTGTCAAACGCTAGATTGTCTTTTGTGTAGCGTGCTGCGGATTATTAGGCGCCTCGCGGGCGCCATTTATAAAACAAACGACCCGGAAAGAAACATACGTCTTCAGAACCACTGCCCAATAATAACATCGCAAAGGCCGATAACCTATCTTTTTGCAAAAACGCGAGTTACTGCTGCCTATGATATCAAAACATTCGGAATGTTACTCTTGGGACTTTTTTTTTCGCATCATGTGGGTCGAAGGTACAAACACGAGCATGTTTCGCATCATGTGACGTCGAAGGTACAAACACGAGCATGTTTCCATAAACGATGCATGCATTATACGAGCGCTCGTGCTTGACACAACCCCAGAGCTCGCTTTTTAGTTAAAATAAATAAAAATGTGAATCACAAAACCCACTAAATTGTTGTGGACACGTGCCAACGCGGCCAATAATCATTAAGAAATATTCGCCATACTGAGCTTAGGTTTCAGTTCACTACTATAAGGTCAAACATACGACAAACAAATCTTAGTTTCTAACAGCAATTAAAACGAAAACGATTGGTGTGAAAATCTACTATCACAATTCATTTCTTATAATATTAGCCCCGAGAAGTTCGCGTGGCGCCCTCTTACGGCGAACCGGGGTGACGTCACGGCGGGGACAGAATTTTTCCCCGACTCGCCCCGCTCGCCCTGTGGAGGTTGTGACGGCGTTAGCTGTCGGCGCGCTCGTTTCTATTTAATTTTTTTTGTGCGTGTTTTTCGTAGGAGGTGTAAATTTTAATATGTGGCTTTATTGAGGTATGGCCTGTAGCTGTAGGCGAAACTTCAACTAACATTTCAGGCCTGGTTGACAGGGCAGGCGACGCATGAATCGCAGCTGGTATATGAAAATAAAGAAATATGGCCACAATTGCAGGAGCATCACTATAGATTTACATCTCACACAATAAATGCTGCTGATGGTCTGAATGAATTGAAAAGTTATGTATACTATTTCGTTTTTTTTTTAATCTCTGTTTTTAAACAAGATTGCCGAAGCAGAATAGCTGCATGCTGCTCGAGCAACATGTTAAATACAGTCTGGGCCATGGAGAGAGAATCGCAAGTGAGACAGCCCAAGTACAGGGGCAAAGTAAAGAGAGAAGGAACATTTATTTATATACATTGCTCGCCCTTTGACCTTTTCTGGATTCGGAAAGTATTTAAATAAACTCCACTCGTGGTATCTGTCGACTTGTTTATATTATCCCTCAAGTAATGTACAACAAACGTAAGCGAAGGTGACTAGCCCGTTATTAGTTCCTTAGGCTCTAAAATTGAGATTTTAGCGAAATCAAATTGGTCCTGAAGCTAAAATACCAGAAGCTTTTCTCACGCAAACTGTCACCCTTCACAGGTTTCACATTTTCTTCTACTAGTGCAGCATCTACCACTGGACAGCCGTTCGAATGCTTGCTGTTCCTCCTGTTTTCCCCTGTTGTCAGCGAGTCCAGCTGTAGGGAGTTTGGAAGCTGAGGAAGCTTTTGGGGACCTGCAGCAGTGCCTCTTTTAATTGGAAATGACAACTCACTAAACGGTGTATTTTCCGAGTACCCAAGGATGGAATAAAGAAAGAATGTCAGGAAAAAGTAGAAACATTCCAAATTATAGTACTATTGCTGCGCATATTTTGGGCAGTTCACTAGATCTCATACAGGCAACGGGGGACAATTCGGCAGTTTTTCTTGCTACCATACAAACTAATTTCCAGTGATTGTGCATCTTCTAAAAATAAAACATTCCTGCATACATGTATGAACTGTATCATTAATTCACGAAGCAGCTACATTTATGTAAACCAATCCTGTTCCACGAGCACTTCAAAGGCCTTCAGACTTGGGGCCTTTAAAGCATCTGCGAACCAGCGCATGCAGAGTGGCACGCGCAGAGTCGGGGTCGCGAGCTAATTTGCCGACCGACCAAACGCCTTTGATATAAATGCCATTTCAAAGGCCTGCAGGGCGGGATGTAATATTCTCCTAAATCATGAACATGCAAGGAACAGAATTCCAGCGTCTGAAACACTCACGTCGCCGCTTCACCGACCCCTCGCAAGATTGCCTTGTGTCGTGTGGACGGACGGGGAGGTTTATCGGCGGAATTTCCTCCGCCGATAGCTTTCGGGATTTGTAACCCAATTATAAAGGTAAAAGTGACAAGCAGGCTTATAAAATGTACGGAAGCACGTCAATATCGGCATAACCCAGCGTTTTGTACACCGGGTAAACGAGGTCCCGCTCCTCGAAGTGCTTGCGGCACACAACGCCAAACCAGGAAACCGGTGCCGGGAAGCGAGCCGGACGCGAGATCGCGGAGCGGAGTCCTCTTCCTGACGTCACGGTACACCTCACCCAATCAGGGCGCGGCGACCGCAGCGACGCTTGTGTTCGCTCTCGGGGCTAATAGTATTCGACAGAAACCTATCTAGGAAAAAAGAAAGCCAGCAATACAGTGCAAATTATATCAAACAATTTCAGGACAGCAAACCCTGTTTTCTTTCGAAACATGCTACTGTAGGCCCAAGGTATTGAATTAAACATTCTAAAGAGTAAAGCTACTTTTTTTCTTTCTCTTGAACACAAGCCACACCGGCGGTCCTACTATGTTTTGTTGTTGTTGTTGTTATATGAACACACAACTTATAGGTTGTAAATAATAAATTTAAAAAAAAAAATTAAAGGTAAAAGCAAAACTGTCTTTCACAGGCATTCCTGCTCCGACGGTCGGGATCTAATCAAGTACAAAGATGGATTTAAAAAAAAAAGCCCCTACCCCAGTCAACTGCGAAATTGTCTTTTGTGTAGTGTGATTTTTAAGGTGCCACACAGGGCCATTTATAAAACCAACAATCTAGAAAAGTAATAAATATTAAAAAAAGGGTTCAATACTAAAATTTCAAAGGGGATAAGAAGCCTTGTGCTTTTTTTAGTTTACAAAAACGCGAACCAAAGGCACTGAAGCACATAATCACATTCGAAACACGAGTCTCAAGTTGTGTTGCCAAACAAAGCTTATGTATTTTATGTAATGACGAGCCACGTGGGTCAAATAAATATTATCAATAAAACAATTTCTGGTCACGATACACAGATCAAGTGAGGTCACCGGGTCAACGAAGTATTGAAGACACGAAACATGAGCAAAAATACCCAGTTATTGAGAAAAACACTCAAATCGGGAAACCTTTTTTTCTGCCAGAGTAATCGAAATATGCTTCTTCTTATTATTATTTTTTTGCCATGGACACACACCGGGCAGGTTCTAAATAATAAAGTAAGAACATAAGACTCGATGCTTTTTTTTTTTTGTAAATAAGAGCAATAAACATTGATAGAAAAAATTTCGATAAGCCTAACCAACTTATCTTAATCTGCCCATGCGGGGGGAATCTGGTCAAGTTGATGAATTTATAAGACAAATAACGGCCTTCGCGCCCATCAAACGGGAGACTATTTGGCTTGGGTGCTACTGATTTATGAGATTCTACACTTTTCCATTTATAAAAAATGCAACCTGGAAGAAAACATTTCGCGTTCTTTTTCCCAGAAGAATGGCCCAATAATAAAATTTACAAAGTGGAGAAGAAACCTAGTTCTTGTTTTACAAAAACGCGAATCACATTGCATGAATGGCATAAAGAACATTCTAAACACAAATCTCGAGTTGTGTTACCAAGCAAAGCTTTCGAGTCACGCGGGTGAAATAAATATTACGAATAAAAAATGCTGGACACTAACCAGAAGAATTGAGGTGACCGGGTCAAACAAATTAGTATTGGAGACACAAAACACGAGCCAAAAGTCCCAGTTATTGAATAAAACATTCTAATCAGGAAACCTAGTTGTTGTTGTTTATTTACACACCTTGCTGCAAATAAGTGCCTCCACTCCCGCCAACCCCCAGATCGTATTCTGCTTTGCGTGCTGCTGATTGATATCGTGCAACACAGGCCGAATTATGAAACAAACCTGTAAAGACTCAGGTCTCTTTCTAAAGAATGCTGCCTTATAATAAAAAAAAAACGTTAAAGAACTGTTTTTTTTTTTTTAGAAAAACGCGAGCCACAGAGGTTAAATTGTATAAAAACATTGGGAAGACGAATCTTGGGTTCTGTTACCAAACAAAGCTTGGGCATCTTATGACATTTCGAGACACGCAAGCAAAATCAAGAATGTACAGGTCACAAAGACACTTGAGACTGCTTAAGTGTAGGAATGCGAATGCATTTCTACAAGCAGCGCGTCACGTCTTCCATATCGCACACGGCGCTGCGGCGGTGACGTCACGCTCCCCCACTGCGCAGGCGCGGCGAACCCCGCCGGCTCCACGCCTTCCGCGACGATGCATCTGTGTTGCTGTGCTTTTCTTTGTGTTTTATTTCTGAGACGCGTCCACTTTGACATTGAGCGCCCCCACAGGCTTCCGTGACGAAGCATCCGCTGTTGCTGCGCTTTTATTTGTGTTTTATTTCTGAGGCGCGTCCGCTTTGACCTTGAGCGCCCCCCCCCCCCCCCCGCGACTTCCGTGACGAAGCATCTGCGTTGCTGTGCTTTTGGCCAATGGGAATTTAACTGCCGTTTCGCTGCTACAGACGGTTACAGACAACGCCAGTTTCGCTCCATGGGACAGTTAATGCTTTCGCATTAATAATCTCAAGAAAAATTCGGGACACGAAACCGACATTACTTAAGGTAAGGATGATCCACAAAGTACCAAAAAATTATCATTCGGAACATGAAACCATGTTTTCCTTCGAAACACGAGCCGGATGATCCAGTTATTGAATAAAACATTCTAAACAGAAAACCTAGTTTAATTCAAGGGCGGTCAAAATATATACATATTGTATATACATATATATATATATATATCTATATATATATATATATATATATATATATATATATATATATATTATTTTTTTATTTATTTTTTTTTAATGAACACACGATCCACACGTTGTAAATAATAAATGAAATTTTCGCGACTCAACGCACTGGTTTTCACGTAAACACGAACCATAGAGATAAATAACAACTTTTTTTTTAAACTGGATATCAAATTTTTTTTTTCGGAATACAAGTTCTAAGACACCAAGCTACATAATAGGTGAACGTTGTATGTTCATTTGTGGTAATTTTAGCTTTCTAGTAGCAGCGCATACGCCCAAAAAACCAGTAGGTGTGTTGTCACACTGGATACCATTTTCAAAAACCATTCGAAATGAGCTGGTAGCTCGAACAAGTGAACGCCGGTTTTCCCAGCTTTCCTCTTAAAATTTAATGTGCGAAAAGCAAATCGCCGATGTCGTCGCGTTAACAGTGTCGCGCTGTGTAAAACTGTCTTGTTGCAGAATAAGCGTGACCGAAGAATTCCATCTTTTTGAGTCGGTGACATGCAGATATCTATTGAGCGAAATCTGCATATTTATTTTCCTACTTAAACCGTTACGAGTGCCTGTGACATATTTTGTCAACCTTGCTGAGATTTTCCACGTACTTCCAAGCACGGCTCTTCGTCGCTACACGACATCGCGCGCGCTCCTACACCGACGTATACTCAGTGCAGTGGAGCTGTTTCGCTTTAAAAAATCTCTGTGCCAACCGCCAGAAAAAAATCAAAAGCAAAGAAAAGAAACGAGCAAAAGCGAGCACTAAAAGAAAAAGAAAAACATGATAAAAAAAACGGTGAAGGAGGTTTATGTAGTGTATCGGGTAATCTCCTAATTGCCCCATAACGGCGGGCAAAAGAGGCGTCCCTCCTCGATGAGGGGGGCCGCCGTAGCTGGTGCCACTCCCGACAGATGGCAGCACGAGTTCTACCGATCGTGCCTTTTTCGCGGTACCCGCCTGGTACGATTATAATTGCTGTATCCAAGATGAATCACACACCAGTTCAAATAAAATCAATTATACTACATGGGGTGTTGAACATCTCAAGAGATCTTACACATGGTAGACAGCCTGAAGAAGCTTTGCGCATCGTTTGGAGGTATGGGCGCCACTCTTGTAGCGTTGTTTGTTGCCTTTTCCGAAGTGTCTGCTGACGATACGGAAGTCTTAACAACTGCCTTCCGTTTGGTACAAAGTAAAAGGGCCTTTGTTGTGACCGGGACCTAACTCAAAACAAGTGTAACCATTTATATTGGCAAGGTGATAAGTAACTCGTATACATCTTATGACAATCATCTTACATTGTAATCAGCATATATTTTGTTACCACGAAAGGCTATGGTAAAAACATTTATGGTGAGATTCATATGCGTATACTATAGTTATCGAATCATTCACGCTCAGTTTCTCTTATTCCATTGGTTCCACTTCATCACTATGATCAGACGAAAGGTGACTGCCTTTCTAGACACTGCAGTGTTCATGTCGCCAACTCAGGCTTCGTGTGGGTTAATTTTCGCCCGTTTCAGCGGCTCGGCACTCCTTGGAGAAAAAAGAGAAGGTCAGTTAATTATTACTGCTCTAATCTGGCGCAGGTTGAAAGCGACTATAATCAAAGAAACCTCTATGATAACTAGCATGTTTCTGGGTGTGAGGTAGTATCGGCAAGGCGCTTAGACCATCACGTACCGCTCTGATATTGAAGATTACAACCCCTTCATGTAATGTTTGCTAGAAAAAAACTTATAGGATTGGCTTCGAGCACACCTGGGAGGGCTGGTGTGCGTTTAGTAGAACCAAATAATGAATCATTTTAATAACGTAAAACAGACAAAAAGTGGGGCAAGTACAGGGTTGACGCTCCAAGTTACAGCCTAAGAAATGGCTGCTCGTCGACCCCCTCATGGAGCGAGCTGAGAGAAAATTCCGGGCATCTTGATGCCAAAATACCTCCTGCGTTTCCCCGCACTGACCTCACTTGCTCTGTAGAATCTTGATAAATTAACTACAAAGTAATTCTAATTAGAAACTGGGTATGTTTCTGACATTTTTGACAAAAATAAACACAAATGGTAATCGTAGGGCATTTATCGAAATTCATTCACTGACAGTTATTAATCAAGAGTTCAAATGCGCTTGTTGATATAAAAACGCAGGTTGCACTGCCCGCAAATTTCTTTCTTTTGTTTTTATATCGAAAGAAACGTTATTGCAGTACAACTATACAAGGTAAAAAGAGCATTTCATCTCACAGCGAGTGCCGACGCGACAAGATTCTGAGCAGACATTTTGATCTTACTATTATTTAGAATCACAGTTGTGTCGAGTCGGGTTAGTGACATCTCTCTCGCCAGCAATATTAATGTAATGATCAATAAATGAAACTTTTACCGAATGACATTTGCGCACAGCACCTACGGGAACAGGCCAGAAATACGTTCGGGTAAACTCATTCGTAGTTTCTCTCGGGCTGACTCGGTAATCTGGACGACAGAAACGCAGCGACGAAGAAAAGCGTTAAACAGTAACCACAAAAAGGTACAAAACCGCAACGCCAAGATTTCGGAACATATGTCTCTTTCGCCCTCTATCGGCTGTTCTCGGAAAAAACGCTGTAAACTTCAGACTGCAGCCTGGAAACTGTAAAAAATCATTATATTCTTCGGAAGAATTGTAGACGGTAATAATACAATATTAGTTAATACTAATTATAAACTCAAGAACGATTTCTTTTGTTATATAAACCTTTACTCCGACTTTTTCTTTTTCTTTTTTTATGCAGAGGGTCCTTGACTAAATTTGCAATATCTTAAGTTTCTGCCACCATTATTAAAAATCTTAATATTCCAAAGGATCACTATAGCGTAATCGTCACATGCTAACCTCAGCGAAACTGACAGTGGGGCGGCTGAATGGACTTGATGTCCCACTCATTGTTATTTAAAATTGAATGGCAGTAACATATCTTAACAGTTGAAGCGAACCTCTTTTACAGCCTGGTGATGGCTGCTTCATTGTGTAAACGTGGTACCAGAATCAACATAGCTCGCTCCTTCAACACTGATTGGAAAAAAAAAATTAAAGACGCTCTTGATTGTTTCGATATCATTCAGCATAACTTCTTCGATATGACTTTTCGCGAGCAAACCACTATGGTATATTCTCTATCTTTCTCTATGTATCCGCTTTGAATAAAGTTTTTCAGCAATACATATACACCAGGAGCCAGGGCGGATCCAGAACTCCGTTTTGTGGGGGGGGGCGGAAAAATTTGTAAGGATACTATTTTCCCATTCATTCTCGTGCACCAGGGGGTCCATTCATGTCAAATTGCCCTCCGAAAAGGGGGAGGGGGGGGGTCGACTTGCTTTGGGGTGGGGGGGCAGCTGCCCCCGTCGCCCCCCCCTTGGATCCGCCACTGCCAGGAGCTTCCCTGATGAGGAAAAAATGTATGACACGGAAATAGTGGCACTACGTAGCCAACATATCACATTCCTTTTTTTTTAAGGCGACGAGGCGATTATTTTTTTTAACATGGCGATAAAGAAGGAGGAAACACAGTGTGTTTCGTGGTATCACTGAAAGTAAAACGCCGGTTATAGTTCAACGGCAGTTCAGCAGTTCAGAAAAGTGTACGGACGAGATCCGCCAGATATTTTAAAATCATCAAAGCGTTGTATATAAACTCTAAAGGATAATGGCATTGTTCTTTCAATCGTGATTGCTGGCAGGGCTTGCGACGCTGTTTTGAGCGCAATTTTTAAATCCGGCGAATAAAAGGCGAAAATTGTTCGATTAATATCTAAAAAGATATGACATTTTCGCAACTCCTTTAACTTGGTCTGGCCCCTAACAGTAATCGCCGTCAATACTGCAATTCCGACATCACCCTAAAACCACAAAATAAAAAGTTCATGGAGTGGTTTAAGTTAATTACTTAACTTGTCTTGAGGATTATTCCCTCGTCCGATGTAATCCGAGCCTGATAAATACGAGGCGAAGACTATTTAAAAAAGAAAAAGAAAATATGTCCGAATAAAAATCAAACACCCTGTAGCATCGTAAGCCGGCCAAGTTGTGTATCACCTAGCGCCTAGATGAGGCACCTGAAAATTATGATTCGCGATCATTAAATGGGTCATGAAATGAAGTTTGGGCCGGGATAAAGGATTTTACATTTCGATTTTACTAATCGCGCATCACTTAGTGGGCCAATTGAAAGTGGGTAAAAAATCAAAATATTGATTTTCGGTAAGACAATTTGAAAATATAGCGAACTATTTCGTACCTCCTTTCCTACAAAACCTTCTCCGCCGTATCACTGCGACACATCCGCGATACCCAAAAGCACGTCAGCCGAGCCCAGCTCACGCATTGGACACTAGCACTGAGTCGCTCGGACGTATGCGCTCGTCAACAACCAATCCGCCGACGAAAATTTAGGATTCGCGTTCGAGGCCAATGAGTGCCGTGACGGCACTTACCGTTACTTGAGAATGACAAGTTTCATGGTGTTCTTCAAAAGGCAGGATGGAAGTTTGGAGTCATCGCATTCCGGTGCATACAGCATCACAACCATCTGATTTCTCATTTCGCTTTTGAGTTGAGGAGGAAAGCTAAGGAGGAAGAAGCCGAAAAATCATTCCATGGCCCCTTTAAGGTTCTTCTGCGCCTTGTTTCTTTACCTTACGAACGACAAGGCCACCCGTTCTGTGCCCGGCGCCCGCTCACTTTTGGCGAATATTTAAGGGCGTGCGCTTCGATCCATCGGGTAAATCTGAGCGGTAATTACTTCGTCTCTATAGGGACTGGATTTCATACAATGACAGAAAAGAAGTGGTAATTCTTATGATTTCTTGGGGGCAGTGACAAAAGTGTGTCTCTCAACTAAATAAAGTCCTATATTTAGAAGAGAGAGAGGCTTCAAATTACTTCCCCTTTTGAAGAGTAAAATGCACTCTAAAACCGACCTGTGAGTTCACATTCCTGCAGGACACGAGATAACGCCTTAGGGCAAACAATACCAGGATCCCAGTGAACAAGAAAGTTCCAAATACGATTAGATCAGAAACATGTGATGTGTGCGGGGACGATAAGATGATGCTTAACTCGGGCATTTTTTAGATCTAATCGTTTTGCTGGGCTTCGTGATTCACTGGGACCCCTTCTATTTCGGCTTCATAATTGTCTGTATTCGTGTTCTGCAGAAAAGCGAACTCATGGACGCATTGTAACCAGGCCTTAGACAACGCAAGGAAGAAAGTGTTAACCGCGCTGCCCGGTCATGGCCGATTTTGGAGGTGCCTCGAGCAATCACACAGTGAAGAACTGAGGCTCCAAGGGTTAGAAGAAGAAGGGGCACAGCTTCGGTGGGGGTCGGGCCCCACGTACCCTTCCCCTCGCTGCTGCCGCCGGGGCAACAGACAGGGAGCCAGAGAGGGGTGTCCTGAATGCGGGTCTCCGGCGCGGGCGACCCTCAACACACGCGTGGGCCGAGCGCCGCGGACCAGCAAGCGGCCGCGGAGTCGCGCTCAATCGGGGGAGAAAGTCCAAACAAAAGCGAACGTCCTGCCGGGCGGAGACGATCACAAATGGTCAATTTCCGCCTCGGAAGGAGGGAGTCCCCCCGCGAGCGTGCTTTCCCAGCCCAAGGTCCGCAACGCTGGTAAAGGGTTAGCAGCGCTCTCGGGATTAGGCTTAGCGCTCGGGGCTTAGACCCCTTTTGTGAGCCGTCACAGATGGTCAACCGTGGTCGCGGCGTTCGCGGCGCGGTTGGTTAAACACTGTCACTCACGACCGGCTCGCTGTCCGCGTTGTTGCTGGTCTGATCATTCAATCAGGACGGGAAGAAAGTGCGCTCGTGCAGAAACTCGACGCGGGTCAGTCAGGCCGGGGACGCGCTTGCGCACTTGGTCGGCCAGCGGTGTTCGTGGGCTGACCAGCGAGCGGCTAATAGCAGGAGCGCGAGGCTGAAAGAACGACGTCCCGCCCCTCGCGTCCCTCGCTGACATTCATGGGACAGCTTGCACGCGCGCGGTCCGCAGCTGCGCTTCTGCATTTAAATTGACTCGGACAGCGCCTTCGCGGTATGCCGTGATGCACGGATAGAGCGCTCAAGCGACCGCTTGGTGCACTCGGCGAAGTCGAGGTGCGTGGGCTTGCCAATTTTTAACCCAAAGAAATATGTTAGCCGACGCCAGACGCTCTAATAGACGATTATCGGCACAGAAGTTTAAATGAACGATTCGAGCAAAACCAAACTTAAAACTCAACGTTCATTTACAAAGTGGAACGTGCCCTTTATTTTTCACGAAGCCGAACGTACCTGCCTTCATTCGTTTAAAAACAAAATCGTGAAATGTGTAAACATCACGGCAATTAGACGTTTCTGGACCACAAAGCCAGTTGCTCCTCTATTTGCAAGAAAGCGAGATTCAATTTTCGTGACTCTTATCTGGAAATTTTTCTTTCCCTTTTTTCGATTAAAAAACCAAACAGTAAACCCTTTAATATTTAAAATGCGTGTTTTCTAGACTCTAGACAAATTCCCATGCCTATCGTTTCCCTCAGAGCTCTCGCAGAGCCAACGATTTCAATCGACGGAGGGAGGTCTACGGCTGACGAGACCAAAAACATGATTAGACCTAAACCTGAAGTGCGGCATGAAATCGAGCTTGGCGCTTCACGTGCAGCAACGTCATGCTCATTGTCATAACGCAGTCTTTCGATTTAGGTCTAGAGTATATTTACTCTCTCGCCATTCGCAAAACGTCCCTCCATGGATCACAGTCATTGGCTCTTTTGGAGCGAGAAAGAAGAGAGAGTGAAATAAACGAAGGTAGTGAGAGATTCACTCTTTGAGTTTTCTGTGGGAAAGTAGACGCCAGGCACGTATCCAGGGGGGAGGCCCATGGGGCCCGGCGCCCCCGAAATCTTCCATTTTGCTTGGGCCTCCTTTCCCCCCTCCCCCTCATACAGCATTTTGTCATCCCCCCCCCCCGAAACAAAATCCTGGCTACGTGCCTGGTAGACGCACCGGTATCTTTAAGAGCGATAACGGCTGACTCACACACTTGCGACTATTTACGACCGGAGAGGCTAAAAACTGGTTTTAAGCCTCGTGGGGAAGCTTACGACCGCTGCGCAGACGGTCGTAGGCAATCAGTCACAAGAGGCTTAAAACCGGTTTTCAGCCTCTCCTATAGTAAGCAGTTCCAAGTGTGCGAACCAGTCTTTGTGACTCTTAAAAATGCCGGTGCGTCAACTTCAGCACAGAACACTTGCAGAGTCAATGACTGTGTCGACTCTTCTGAAAAGTGCAAGTCGTCATCAGAGGGTACGCAGCTATCGTCCATCTTCTCATTTGATGAACGTGTTTGACCTTTGGCCAATAGAGCGTCGTCCGATCGGCCTGGCTTCCGTGTGATGCCAGAGGCACGGGCAGGACATTGCACTGCCTGGGCATATGAACCCCGTGCCTGGAAGGGGAGCTTCTTCTTTGGCTACCCGATTAACTAAGGTTACGCTTTACTTTATATGTATGCTTCTCTTTTTTTCCATTTGGGGAAGGAGCGAGCAAGAAAAAAGCACAGTTGGCACACGGTGAGGTAATTTTCGTAAATATCGGTGACATGGTCAGTCCCACCACGCTTTTCACAGGTTTCCTTCCCACGCCAGTTACGCGAACCGCGCCCAAAACGTTGGCAGCGGAAACGGCGCTGCGGGTTCGGAATAAATGGGGACGGACTCTACAATTCAAATATCCTCCTTTAACGCCTGCTTTGACGGTGGGGGACGGCATGCATTTCAAAAGTTAATCTTAAGTGCCTTGTGCGGTTTTCCCCTCCGTCTGGCCTCAGTAGTAATCTTTCGAACTGAACAACAGCGTTTTTGCGCAGACCCTCAAGGATTTCCTCTTCACTGCACTCGAGGAGATCATCTCCGGAGATGACGTCCCGGAGAGTTTTAGGCGTCCGCTGAGGGGCAACAGTAACTTTGTGGCCTCTTAGGCTTATCAACTTAAAGGCTGACGACCAGACACGAGATTCTGCAAGGCAGAAGATCCTCCTCCCCTGGCGGAGGAGGAAACAGGCAGCGGTGGATGGGGTAGAAGGGGGAGAGAGGAAGCGGAGGAAAAGTGGAAAGCGCGAACTGGTCGTCGGTCTTTAAGTAATGCAGTACTTTCATCCTTGTTGTCTACCTCAACGAGGAGGTCCCCAGCCAACCAGCGTTTTGCTTTATAAGACTTTCCAATCACTTGTTCGAGGCACTTGGCCACAAAAAAGGGTGAAATCTTGGACAAAGGTAGAATGTCACTTGTAACATGGACTACAAGAAAACGAGGGTAGGTTACTGGTTGGCTAGCGTTTGAAATAGTGAGGGAGCACGGCCGGCCCTCATAGAAGCCAACTGGATTCGGGATTTTTTGAGTGCGAGAAGCCATGAGAAGGCAAAAGGACCGGTGCCTTTCGTACACCGCCCACCACCGAGCCCAACTATGGGGACCGCCAACGAACCATAACAAAACAAAAAAGGGGATCTTGCTGGATACGTTGGGCTATCAGTGCTGCCCAGACACTATACCCAAGTGCGGTTCAAGATAGGGGTATCTATCGCCACCCAAGGTTGGCCCTTGCTTCCAAAGGAGAGAGAAAAGGAAAGTAGGGAGAGGGTGAAAATAGGAAGATGAGAGGGGACAGTGGAAGAAGAGGCGACTGACTGGACTGAATCATTCTGGCTGGGCCTTGCCAGGACACCCGTCCGCAAGACGCGGGGAGGCCCGGAGGGTCCGAATACTGACCGGATTCAGCTCATCCGCCAGGATGCCCTTTTCCCCGGATCACGGGAGCGCCGCACACAAACCAGACTTGGGTGGGTGAACCCACGTTGCTCGGGATCCGTGGTGACGCCACTCACCAAACACCTACTTACGCAGGTGTCCCCTGCGGAGACCGCAAACTCTATTTCGCGGCTCCTTGCCGTCGTCCCTTTGGGTGTGTTTTCGCTGGCTCAATTCGATCAAGAGCAGAAAGTGCACCATGACCTTCCGATTTTAAACTGTGATTATGGGTTCGTGATTCTTCCATCCTTCGAATGCGCTTTAACTGTACATATAAACGCATACACATTGACAATGTCAAGCATAGTCTGAATCACTGCCCCATTGGAAGTTTAGGAAGCAGCACACGCGTAACAGCGCGCAGAGCATATCGCTCCGGGATCCAGTTCAATGCTAAGAAGATGGCAGATTGCTTTTGCTGACTATTTCAGTATTTCGCGCCTGTTTTGGAACACATTTTTAACCTTTTTAATTACTGGCCACTGACTTTCGACCAGTCACTGGCCGAAAGTGGCTAGTAGTTATACACTTTATATAGAATTTATCACAGAACCAAGAAATGTGGGTGTTCCTCAGAAGACTGGCAAGAATTTCGGGACGTCAGGTTTGAGAGCTTAACCCAAGTAACTTTAACATATTAATGACACGCGAAGCTGCTGTAACGTTGCTCAATATTTATTTTAATATTTTTGTATACTACGTCTCACGACGCTGGTTGCGATCCATCATTTAAGCCGTCCGTGGGACCACAGATAATCCGTGGTCCTGTAAAAAAAAAAAAAAACTTTTTGTTAAAGGGACAGTCGCGAAGCCTAATTTTTTTTGTTGTAAAAACAATAGTTGTTTAAATATGTTTTTTTCTGTGGACTGGCATCCCACATGTTCTAAATAATAGATGTAATATATAAGACTCTAAGCATTGTTTTGGTCTTGTAAACGCGAGAAATAAACATCGATAAAAAAACTTTCGAGAGAACAAAACCGGCTTATCTAAATCTGCTCCTGCGGGTAGCATCCGGTCAAGTTCATGGACTGATAAAACAAAAAAGGGCCTGCCATTGAGAAAAAAGCTCTAATCGCAGAAACCTAGTTTTCTTCTTCATGCAAACTTGAGTGGTACGAAATATATTTTTTTCTATGGACACACATCCAACATGTTCTACATAATAAATGACATATAAAAAATAACTCAACATATTTTTTCAGTAAACGTGTCGAGAAACATCGATAAAAAAATTCCGAGAAACAAAACCGGCTTATATTAATCTGCCCCTGCGGGGCGAATCTGGTCAAGTTCATGGATAGATAAGACAAATAAGTGCCTGCCATTTAAAAAAAATTATAATCGCGAAACATTTTTTTCTTTGTAAAAACAACAGTGATCCAAATATGATTTTTTCTATAGACTCACATGCCAGATACCTAAATAATAAATGAAATATATAAGACTCTGAGCATTGTTTTTTTAAAACGTGAGTTGTTGTTGTTTACGGTTTTAATGGCGCAAGAGCAACAATGGCCATACTGCGCCATTAAACATGAGTAAGAAACATGGATAGAAAACTTATCCAGAAAAAAAAATGGCTTATATGTTCCTGACCTTTCAGGGTGAATCTCGTCAAGTTGATGAATCGATAAAACAAATAAAAACCTGTCATTGACAAAAACATTCTAATCAGGAAACCTTTTTTTTCTTTGTAAAAACACGAGTGGTCCAAATATGTTTTTTTGTAGTGGACACTCATCCCACAGGTTCTAAATAATAAATGGAATATATAAACCCTAAGCATTGTTTTTGGGAACACGAGCAATAAACATCGATAAAAAAAATTCGACTAAAAAAACGGCTTATCTTAATGTGCCCCTGCGGAGGCATCTGGTCGAGTTCATGGATTTATAAAACAAATAAGAGCCTGCCATCGAGGAAAAACATTCTAATCGCGAAACCTAGTTTTTTGCTTCGTAAAATCATGAGTGGTCCAAATATATTTTTTTTTTCGATGGACAAACATCCAACAAGTTCTAAATAATAAGGAAAATAAATGACTCCAAGCATTTTGTTTTTGTAAAAACGAGCAAGAAACATTCATAAAAAACTTTTAAGAAAAAAAACTGCCTTATACTAATCTGCCCTGTGGGTGCATCTGGTCAAGTTCATGGATTAATAAAACATATAAGAACCTGCCATTAAAAAAAATTATAATCACAAAACTTTTTTTTTGTAAAAAGCAAAAGTGGTCCATTGTGTGTGTGTGTGTTTTTTTCCTATAAACTGACCTCCCCCGTGTTCTAAATAATTATTAAATATATAAGCCTCTAAGCACTTCTATTTATTTCTTTTTTGTAGAAACGAGTAATAAACATCAGTAAAACATTTCTAAGAAACAAAACCGGCCAATATTAATCTGCCCCTGGGAGGAACTGGTCAAATTCATGAGATTGATAAAACAAATAAGATCTAGAAAACGCTTACAATCGCAGAAACCTTTTTTTGTTGTAAAAACGCGAGTGGCCTAAATATGTTTTTAGCTATCGACTCACATCCCACACGTTTTAAATAATAAATGAAATATATAACACTCTACGCATTGTTTTTTTTTTTGTAAACAGGAGGAAACAAATCGATAAAAAAATGTCGAGAAAAAAAAACGGTTTAACTTTGTCTGACCCTGCAGGGGCATCTGGTCAACCTCATGGACTGATGAAACAAATAAGAGCCAGCCATTAAGAAAAACATTCTAATCGGGAAACCTAGCTTTTTTCTTCGTAAAAACACGAGCGGTCTAAATATGTTTTTTCTATGGACTCACATCACACATCTTCTAAATAATTAATGATATATAAAGCTCTAAGCCTTGTTTATTCTTATAAATAAAGAAATATAAGACTTTAAGCATTGTTTGCTTATAAATGAAATATATAAACTCTAAGCATTGTGTTTTTTTTTGTAAACACGTGCTAAAAACATGGATAAAAAAATTCGAGAAACAAAACCGGCTTATCTCAATCTGACCCTGCCGGGGACATCTGCTCAAGTTCATGGATTGATAAAAAAAAAAAAAAAAAGAGCCTGCCTTAGAAAACCATTCTAATCGGGAAACCAAATTTCTTTTTCTTCATCAAAACATGACAAATATCTCTTTTTCTATGGACGCACATCTCGCAGGCTCGAACCTCATAAAAACCCTGGCGGTTCAAAATTTTTTCTTTTTTTTTAATAGAAACAGATCCCAGAGGATCTAAATAATAAATAAAATATTTAAGACCCGAAGAGTTGGTCTTCTCGTAAACACGACCCAAAGATCTCAATAAAAACTTAAAAAACTGGATATCAAATTATTTCTCGGAACAGTGTCAAGACATAACAAAATACATAATAAGCAAAAATATTTATGTTCATTGGTGCTCACTCCAGTTTTTGGATGAAGCAGCACATATACCCAACCCCAAAAATCAGAAGGCATCTGGTCACACTGGATACCATTATCAAAACCCACACAAAATGTGCTATGTAATAGCATGGTGCCTCTAACTTTAGTACACAAGACGTACACAGCCACATGATATCCAGAATTGCAACCCCATTGCGTTAAATTTGTAGCATCCTTTGTGCAGGGCATCTGTCCAAAGATTGAGTTGGCCATTGTGTGGATATCAAGGAACCCCGGTTACTGTCGGTGGGAATCATTGAAGAATAACATTAAAAGAATATGCTCGATATCAAGATTATTCTCCCCAAATATATTACAAGATACGTTCATCTAAAAAATTGGCATTGTTTGAAACTTATCGCCTTTTTCTTGTCTCCAAGGGTCCACGCATGCAGGCTCTAGTCTCCACTCCCCTGATATGAGTCCCCAGTTCCCATTCATCAGTCTCCAGGCTCCAGGCTCCAAGCTCTACTCTCCAGTCTCTCGGATCCACGCTCCGTGGCTCCAGTGCTCTAATGCAGAATTCGGACATCCATGGGTGAGGATTGTTCTTTGCTGTGAGTGCTGTATATGAAAAAACAATACTGGGTAAGTATAAGAACCCAGAGTCATGAATCGTGGCTGCTGATGCTCGTAGGTATTTTCAAAAAATTATAAAAGAGAGAATAGTGTAGATATTTTTTATTCTAGCGATAAACGTTGGTACAAACAAATTCGAGAAACGAAACCGGCTTATCTTAATCTGACCCTGCGGCGAGCATCTGGTCAAGTTTATGGATTGATAAAACATATAAGAACCTGCCAATAAAAAAAAAAACATTCTAATTGGAACACATTTTTAACCTTTCTTTGTGTTTGGGTGCATTCCGGTTCAGAAGTTGAGTTGTAGTACCTCTTTAAAAAGAAATCGGTAATGTTCGTACTGGTAATAACAGTAGACCGGCTTCTTTATTATGTACATTTTTTTAAGGTTTTTCGAGATCGTTATGTATACACATTTGTCTTGCTATTTTAGGCACAAGCTAAGCGAACTTCAGCATGAATTGTTAGATAGTCGTTCCGCGCTAACAAACATTTGCTCTTTCCTCCACTATTCCCTTCCGTTTGTCTTCGCTCGCGGGCAATCTGAAAAAAAAGTCTATGGACGTGTCTAAGGCGTTTGGCAGAGTAAACCACGAGTTGCTTCTCCATGAGGTATTTATGTATGGAGCTTCGCCTGCACTCCCAAGCTAGTTTGTCTTATCTCACCGATTGTAAAAGCAGTGTCCCAATTTTTAATAGTTTTCTGGTACTTATGTTCCTTGAAGGAACATAAGCATCAGAAAAACCCTCAGTCGGATGAGCGCCAAGGGACCACTATTGTTTTTTTTTATATTGATTAATGATATTGAACGGTGCAACAAGTATTCAAGTTGTTGCTATTTGCTGATGGCTTGCAGCTTTCTTTGAATATCCGGTAACTCGCTGACTGTGCACTTTTGCAGGATGACGTGTCACGCGTGCATGAGTGGTGTTCGTCAATTTTTTTGTCGATCAATCCCTATAAAATCAACGCGCTACGTAGAAGATTGAAGGTGATTTTAAATTACTACGTTCTTGTTTCCTCTCCTATTTTACATGTGCCTGTAGTTCGTGCCCTCGGTGTTTATTTCGATAGTATACTCTAAAAAAACGGCGTCACCCTAACTTTTTGGAGTGTAATTTAAATGATGCAGAATCCACCTTACTTGAGGAATAATAACTACTTTTCGAACTTCGAACTTTGAGAGAGCAACTACTGCTACTCTTCTGTTTGATGAGTTACTCTTGTCTAGAGTAGTTACCCTTTGGAAAAAAAAGTGTGACATTGACACTTCTAAGAATCATGTTAACCCCTACAGGTGTCGTTGTATGTACTCTGGAAGTGAGGGTCATGGCAACTCTGGTATAGTGTAAACTAATTCGACTCTTACGAAGTGTCAAAGTGACTCTCCCATATCAATAGTCAATTTTATTCTTGTAGAGAGTCGCTTTCAACTCTGTTGTGAAGGTTGCGTGAACTCCTAAAAGTAGGGTTATATGCATTAGACAGTGAGTGTGTTCGCGACTCGTCTGAAGTGCAACTAGACAATTTTTTCGTGGAGTTGAAATCGCTTTCTTATACGGAGAGCAAGTCGGCTGCTTCTTGCGCAGGAGTTGCAGTGACGTCAGAAAAATGCCGAGCTCTGATTGGCTCTGACTCAATTATAGTGGGTGACCTCAAGGAAAGCTGCCTTGAGGTCTACCCATTATTTTTCATTCGGAACCAATCACAGCTCGGCGTCTTTCTGACATCACCACAACCCCTGCAAAAGAAGCAGATGAATTTGCCTTCCGCATAAACACTTAATTTGACCTCTGCAGAATAACAGCAATTTTGTTGCAAGAGTTGCTTTAACTCCAAAAAATAGTTATACATACTCATTTTGTGCACACTGTGTTAACCCTCTAAAGAGTAAGTCTCGGGTAGGTTTAAGTCTACTATCTTCAGTTTAGTGTTGCTTTCACTCTAAAATATGGTGTATTTTAACTCCACTGGAAGGTTATCAGCCGTTGCACACAGTGCCGACAAGAGTAGCCTTCCCCTCCTGTACTGTAACCATTCAGAATAAATATTTTCCTGAAATGAATGTTAGTCAAAACTCCTGGAAGTCATTTATATATCTTCATTGGGAAATATTTGGGTCGAAAATGTATGAAACACAACTGAAATGCCACAGAAACACAGCAAGAGTCCCTTTCATATGGTGCTTGCAACTGCTTATCAAAGGTCACGTAAGTACTTGTGAAAGGTCAATGTGTGGCAATTACTCACACAAGTCATGATGCTCATTAACCAAGTGCATTATAATTTCAAAACCCAATTATTCATACAGATCCCACTTTGTGATTCTATTGAGATAAGCTAGGCAGCATGATTTGAAACTGACGAATCCCATAACTCATCACTGCAAACGTTCTTTTAGTTGTTGAACAGTGAATGCTATAGACCTAGGACAATGCAAGAATGAGCACTGCTCCAGTTCCACAGTGATGATGCTTACAGACCTAAGGCCTTTTCCTTGATGTGCAGCACTTGAAATTAGCGCTGGGCAATTGATCGATTAACCTTCCGATTAATCGATTAAGGCTTTAATCGCGATCAATTTTTTTAACCGGTGAATCGGTTTTTGAATCGGTACCAAAAAAGATGTCGATTGGACGCACGCACGGCTCTATCCTGGACGACCTGCCCAAACTAGAAGTTCGCAGCTGGAGCAAAACTATGTGAGTCTTTGATTCGTTGAACTAGTGCCACTAAATAAGCTACGCTTCAAAGAAACGACACTTGGCCATATTGTGTCTTAAAATCATAGTTTCCAGTTATCTGAAGCTTTATCTGAAATCACAGGAAACGCTTTTCCGCCCTCGGCAAATGTTTAAACAGTTCGCGACAGAGCAAAGCAATATTGCGAGACCTTCCGAACACCGAAATCTAATGCTGAGGAAGTCGTATTTTGAATCATGACGATCGGCAGTTGCGTCTGCTCTGCATACGAGCCAAAGTGGCGGCGCCCACAACAATGTCGGGGAACGGAAGTGCCGATACCCCAAGCGAAGCTCATTTAGTAGTTTCAGGTTGAACTATATGATCATCAATTGTTAAAGTTCTTTGCGCCGTGTACAGAGAGTAAAATAAGTCTTCAAAGGCAAGACGAGTTGTTGCATTCTTTTTAAT
Source organism: Ixodes ricinus (assembly GCA_037355805.1). Classification (NCBI taxonomy): domain Eukaryota; kingdom Metazoa; phylum Arthropoda; class Arachnida; order Ixodida; family Ixodidae; genus Ixodes; species Ixodes ricinus. The sequence goes on from JAZHYW010039977.1 coordinate 39,242, forward strand.
ATATTATAAAAATGAACGAAACCGATTAATCGATTAATTAATCGATTAAAGGGTGGCGATTAATCGGGT
>JAZHYW010039978.1:0-15391 GCA_037355805.1 Ixodes ricinus
CCTGTTTACAGAAAAAAACAATGTGTAGAGTGTTCTATATTTCATTTATTATTTAGAACGTGTGGATGTGAGTCCACAGCAAAAAAACATATTTGGGCCACTCGTGTTTTTACAAAAAAAAAAGGTTTCGCGATGATACGTTTTCTTGATCTTATTTGTTTTATCAATTCATGAACTTGACCAGTTCCTCCCAGAGGCAGATTAATATCGTCCGGTTTTGCTTTCTCAGAAACGTTTTATCGATGTTTACTGCTCGTTTTTACAAAAAATAAATCAATAAAAATGTGAGAGCTTATATAATTCATTTAATATTTACAACATGGGGGAGGTGGTATAAGGAAAAACACACACACACACACAATGGACCACTTGTGCTTTTACAAAAAAAGTGTTGCGATTATAATTTTTTTAATGGCAGGTTCTTATATGTTTTATCAATCCATGAACTTGACCGGATGCACCCACAGGCGCAGACAATATACAACGCCAGTTTGTTTCTCAAAATGTTTTATGAGATATTTCTTGCTCGTTTTGCAAAACAAAATGCTTGGAGTCAGTATTTCCCTTATTATTTAGAACTTGTTGGATGTTTGTCCATAGAAAAAAATATATTTGGACCACTCACGTGATTTTACGAAGCAAAAAACTAGGTTTCGTGATTAGAATGTTTTTTCCTCAATGGCAGGCTCTTATTTGTTTTATGAATCTATGAACTCGACCAGATGCCTCCGCATTAAGATAAGCCGTTTTTTTTTGTCAGAATATTTTTTTATCGATGTTTATTGCTCGTGTTCACAAAAAAAAAAACAATGCTTAGGGTTTATATATTCCATATATTACTTAGAACCTGTGGGATGTATGTCCACTAAAAAAACATATTTGGACCACTCCTGTTTTTACAAAGAAAAAAATATAGGTTTCTGATTAGAATGTTTTTGTCAATGCCAGGCTCTATTTGTTTATCGATTCATCAACTTGATGAGATTCACCCCGAAAGGTCAGAACATATAAGCCGTTTTTGTGGCTAGAAAAGTTCTCTATCCATGTTTCTACTCCTCGTGTGCAAAAAAATGCTAGGAGTCTTATATATTTCATTTATTATTTAGAGCATTTGGGATGTGAGTCCATAGAAAAAAACCATATTTGGATCACTGTTGTTTTTACAAAGAAATGAAATGTTTCGTTTCATTTCCATGAACTATCTAGTCAAGTTCATATCCATGAACTTGACCAGATGCCCCACTGCAGAGGCAGATTAATATAAGCCGGTTTTGTTTCTCAGAATTTTTACTCGAGGTTTCCTGGACACCTTCTGCGAAAAATGTTTTAGAGTTTGTATATGTCATTTATTATTTAGAACATGTTGGATGTGTGCGCATAGAAAAAATATATTTGTACCACTCAAGTTTGCACGAAGAAGAAAACTAGGTTTCGCGATTAGAGCGTTTTTCTCAATGGCAGGCTCTTTTTTGTTTTATCAGTCCATGAACTTGACCGGATGCTACCCGCAGGAGCAGATTTAAATAAGCCGTGTTTTGTTTCTCGAAAGTTTCTTTATCGATGTTTATTTCTCGCGTTTACAAGCAAAACAATGCCAAGTCTTATATATTACATTTATTATTTAGAATATGAGGGATGCCAGTCCATAGAAAAAACATATTTAAACAACTATTGTTCTTACAAAAAAAATAGGTTTCGCGACTGTCCCTTCAACTAAAGGTGTTTTTTTTTGTTTTTTACAGCTGCAGTGGGGGGGATTATAAGGGTGGGACCACGGACCATCCGTGGTCCCACGGACGACTTAAATGATGGTCGCAACCAGCGTCGTAAGACGTAGTAGACTAAAATATTAAAATAAATATTGACCAACGTTTCAGCAGCTTCGCGTGTCATTAATATGTAAAAGTTACTGGGGTTAAGCTCTCAAACTTGACGTCCCGAAATTCTTGCTAGTCTTCTGAGGAGCACCCAAATTTCTTGGTTCTGTGATAAATTCTATATAAAGTGTACAACTACAGCCACTTTCGGCCAGTTACTGGTCGAAAGTCAGTGACCAGTGGTTAAAAAGGTTAAAAATGTGTTCCAAAACAGGCGTGAAATACTGAGCCAGTAAGCAAAAGCAATCTGCCATCTTCTTAGCATTGAACTGGATCCCGGAGCGATATGCTCTGCGCGCTGTTATGCGTGTGTGCTGCTTTCTAAAGTTCCAGTGGGGCAGTGATTCCGACTATGCTTGACATTGTCAACGTGTATGCGTTTATGTGTACAGGTTAAAGCGCATTCGAAGGCTGGAAGAATCTACTGAACCCATAATCACAGTTTAAGATCGAAAGGTCATGGTGCACTTTCTGCTCTTGAGTCGAATTTGCCAGCGAAGGCACACTCGAAGGAAGACAGCAAGAAGCCGCGAAATAGAGTTTGCGGTCTCCGCAGGGGACACCCGCGTAAGTAGGTGTTTGGTGAGTGGCGTCACCACGGATCCCGAGCAACGTGGGTTCACCCACTCAAGTCTGGTTTTGCGTGGCAGGCCCGTGTCCGGGGAAAAGGGCATCCTGGTGGATAAGGGCTGAATCCGGTCAGTATATCGGACCCTCCGGGCCTCCCCGCGTCTTGCGGACGGGTGTCCTGGCAAGGCCCAGCCAGAATGATTCAGTCCAGTCAGTCGCTCCTCTTCTTCCACTGTCCCCTCTCATCTTCCTATTTTCACCCTCTCCCTACTTTCCCTTTCTCTCTCCTTGAAAGCCAAGGCCAACCTTAGGTGGCGATAGATACCCCATCTTGAACCGCACTTGGGTATAGTGTCTGGGCAGCACTGATAGCCCAACGTATCCAGCAAGATCCCCCTTTTTGTTTTGTTATGGTTCGTTGGCGGTCCACGTGTTGGGCTCGGTGGTGGGCGGTGTACCAAAGGCACCGGTCCTTTTGCCTTCTCATGGCTTCCCGCACTCAAAAATCCCGAATCCAGCTGGCTTCTATGAGGGCCGGCCGTGCTCCCCTCACTATTTCAAACACTAGCGAACCAGTAACCTACCCTCGTTTTCTTGTAGTCCATGTTACAAGTGACATTCTACCTTTGTCCAAGATTTCACCCTTTTTTGTGGCCAAGTGCCTCGAACAAGTGATTGGAAAGTCTTATAAAGCAAAATGCTGGTTGGCTGGGGACCTCCTTGTTGAGGTAGACGACAAGGATGAAAGTACTGCATTACTTAAAGACCGACGACCAGTTCGCGCTTTCCACTTCTCCTCCGCTTCCTCCTCTCCCCCCTTCTACCCTATCCACCGCTACCTCTTTCATCCTCCACCAGGGTTAGGAGGATCTTCTGCCTTACAGAATTCTCGTGTCTGGTCATCAGCCTTTAAGTTGATAAGCCTAAGAGGCTACAAAGTTACTGTAACCCCTCAGCGGACGCCTAAAACTCTCCGGGGCATCATCTCGAGAGATGATCTCCTCGCGTGCAGTGAAGAGGAAATCCTTGGGGTCTGCGCAAAAACGCTGTTGTTTGCTGTTCGAAAGATTACTATGAGGCCGGACGGAAGGGAAAATCCTACAAGGCATTTAAGCTTAACTTTGAAATGCATGCCCTTTCCTCCACTGTTAAAGCAAGCGTTAGAGGAGGATATTTGAATTGCAGAGTCCGTCCCCATTTATTCCGAACCCGCAGCGCCGTTTCCGCTGCCAACGTTTTGGGCACGGTTCGCGTAACTGGCGTGGGAAGGAAACCTGTGAAAAACGTGGTGGGACTGACCATGTCACCGATATTTACGAAAACTACCTCAAGTGTGCCAACTGGGTGGCAGAACCCACCCGGCTTTTTCTCGCTCCTGCCCCAAATGAAAAAAGAAAAGAGAAACAGACACATAACGTAAAGCGTAACCTTAGTTAAATCGGGTAGCGAAAGAAGAAGCTCCCCTTCCAGGCATCGGGGTTCATATGCCCAGGCAGTGCAATGTCCTGCCCGTGCCTCTGGCATCACACGGAAGCCAGGCCGATCGGACGACGCTCTATTGGCCAAAGGTCAAAACACGTTCATCTGATGAGAAGATGGACGATAGCTGCGTACCCTCTGATGACGACTTGCACTTTTCAGAAGAGTCGACACAGTCATTGACTCTGTAAGTGTTCTGCGCTAAGAGTAGACGCACCGGCATTTTTAAGAGTCACAAAGACTGGTTCACACACTTGGAACTGCTTACTATAGGAGAGGCTGGAAAACCGGTTTTAAGCCTTTTGTGACTGATTGCCTACGACCGTCTGCGCAGCGGTCGGAAGCTTCCCCACGAGGCTTAAAACCAGTTTTTAGCCTCTCCGGTCGTAAATAGTCTGCAAGTGTGTGAGTCAGCCGTTATCGCTCTTAAAGATACCGGTGCGTCTACCAGGCACGTAGCCAGGATTTTGTTTCGGGGGGGGGGGGGGGGGGGGGATGACAAAATGCTGTATGAGGGGGAGGGGGAAAGGAGGCCCAAGCAAAATGGAAGATTTCGGGGGGGCCCGGGCCCCATGGGCCTCCCCCTGGATACGTGCCTGGCGTCTACTTTCCCACAGAAAACTCAAAGAGTGAATCTCTCCACTACCTTCGTTTATTTCCTCTCTCTTTCTTTCTCGCTCTCTAACAGAGCCGATGACTGTGATCCATGGAGGGAAGTTTTGCGGATGGCGAGAGGGTAAATATACCTAGACCTAAATCGAAAGACTGCGTATGACAATGAGCATGACGTTAGCACGTGAAGCGCCAAGCTTGATTTCATGCCGCACATCAGGTTTAGGTCTAATCATGTTTTTGGTCTCGTCAGCCGTAGACCTCCCTCCGTCGATTGAAATCATTGGCTCTGCGAGAGCTCTGGGGGAAACGATAGGCATGGGAATTTTTCAAGAGTCTTGAAAACGCGCATTTTAAGTATTAAAGGGTTGACTGTTTGGTCTTTAATCAAAAAAGGGAAAGTGAAATTTCCAGATAAAAGTCAAGAAAATCGATGCTCGCTTTCTTGCAAATAGAGGAGCAACTGGCTTTTGGTCCAGAAACGTCTAATTGCCGTGATGTTTACACATTTCACGATTTTGTTTTTAATCAAATGAAGGCAGGTACGTTCTGCTTCGTGAAAAATAAAGGGCACATTTCACTTTGTAAATGAACGTTGAGTTTTTAAGTTTGGTTTTTGCTCGTATCGTTCGTTTAAACTTCTGTGCCGATAATCGTTGATTAGAGCGCCTGGCGTCCGCTAACATATTTCTGTAGATTAAAAATTCCAAGCTCCACACACCTCGACTTCGTCGAGTGCACCAAGCGGTCCTTGAGCGCTCTATCCGTGCATCACGGCATACCGCGAAGGCGCTGTCCGAGTCAATTTAAATGCAGAAGCGCAGCTGCGGACGGCGCGCGTGCAAGCTGTCCCATGAATGTCAGCGAGGGACGCGAGGAGCGGGACGTCATTCTTTCAGCCTCGCGCTTCCTGCTATTAGCCGCTCGCTGGTCAGCCCACGAACACCGCTGGCCGACCAAGTGCGCAAGCGCGTCCCCTGCCTGACCCGCGTCGAGTTTCTGCACGAGCGCACTTTCTTCCCGTCCTGATTGAATGATCAGACCAGCAACAACGCGGACAGCGAGCCGGTCGTGAGTGACAGTGTTTAACCAACCGCGCCGCGAACGCCGCGACCACGGTTGACCATCTGTGACGGCTCACAAAAGGGGTCTAAGCCCCTGAGCGCTAAGCCTAATCCCGAGAGCGCTGCTAACCCTTTACCAGCGTTGCGGACCTTGGGCTGGGGAAAGCACGCTCGCGGGGGACTCCCTCTTCCGAGGCGGAAATTGACCATTTGTGATCGCTCTCCGCCCGGCGGGACGTTCGCTTTGTTTGGACTTTTCCCCCGATTGAGCGCGACTCCGCGGCCGCTTGCTGGTCCGCGGCGCTCGGCCCACGCGTGTGTTGGAGAGTCGCCCGCGCCGGAGACCCGCGATTCAGGACACCCCTCTCGGCTCCCTGTCTGTTGCCCCGGCGGCAGCGGCGAGGGGAAGGGTACGTGGGGCCAACCCCCCTCCGAAGCTGTACCCCTTCTTCTGACCCTTGGAGCTTCAGTTCTTCACTGTGTGGTTGCTCGAGTCACCTCAGAATCGGCCATGACCGGGCCGCGTCAGTTTTCACTTTCTTCCTTGCGTTGTTTAAGGCCTGGTTACAATGCGTCCATGAGTTCGCTTTTCTGCAAACCACGAATACAGAAAAATTATAAGAGAAAATAGTAGGGTCCCAGTGAATCACAGAAGCCCACAAAACGATTAGATCCAAAAAATGCCCGAGTGAAACATCTTATTGTCCCCGCACACATCACATGTTTCTGGTCTCATCGTATTCGGAACTTTCTTGTTCACTGAGATCCTGGTATTGTTCGCCGTAATGCGTTATCTTGTGTCCTGCAGGAAAGTGAACTCACAGATAGTTTTTAGAGTGAATGTTGTTCCTCAAATAAGGAAAGTAATTTGAAGCCTCTTTCTTTTCTAAAAATAGGATTGTATTTAGTTGAGAGACACACTCTTCTCCCCGTCCCCAACAAATCATAAGAATTACCACTTCTTTTGTTGTTTTTTTTGGATGAAATCCAGTCCCCATACAGACGGAATAATTATCGCTCAGATTTACCCGATGGATCAAATCGCACGCCTTTAAATATTTGCCAAAAGTGAGCGGGCCCCAGGCACAGAATGGGTGACCTTGTCGTTCGCAAACAGAAAGAAACAAGGCGCTGAAGAAACTTAAAGAGGCTAGGAGATGACTTTTCGACTTCTTCCTCCCTAGCTTTTCCTCCTCAGCTCAAAAAGCAAAACGAGAAATCACATGGTTGTGACATTGTTTTCACCGGAATGCGATGACTCCAAACTTCTATCCTGCTTTTTAAGAACACCATGGAACTTGTCATTCTCAAGTAATGATGAGTGCCGTCACGGCACTCATTGACCGCGAGACGCGAATCCGAATATTCGTCGACGGGTTGATTGTTGACAAGCGCATACGTCCGAGCGACGCAGTTCTCGTGTCCAACGCGTGAGCTGGGGTCGGCTGACATGCTTGGGCACCGCGGATGTATCGCAGTGAAATGGCGGAGAGCTTTTGTAGGAAAGGAGGTACGAAGTAGTTCGCTCTATTTTCAAATTTTCTTACCGAAAATCAGCATTTTGATCTTTTACCCACTTTCACTTGGCCCACTAACTGAATGCGATTAACAAAATCCAAATATAAAATCATTTATTCCAGCCCAAAATTCATTTCATGATCCCTCTAATGATCGCGAATCATAATTTTCAGGCCGGCTCACGATTATACAGGGTGTTTGATTTTTAATAGAACATATTTTTTTTCTTTGAAGTCATCAGCATGTATTTATCAGGCTCGGAATGTATTAGAGCAGGGAATAATCCTCAAGGCAGGTTGAATAATTAACTCAAAATCGCTCCAAGAACCTTTTTAGTTTGTGGTTTTAGGGGTCATAATGGATTTGCAGTATTGACGGCCTGCCCGCAGTGGCGATTGAAAGAGCACTGCCATTATCTTTAGATACAACGCTTTGATGATTTTTACATATCTGGCGGATCTCGATCCATACACTTTCCTCAAATGCCGTTGAACTGTAACCGACGTCTTACTTTTCTTGATACAGAAACCACACTGCGTTTACTCCTTCATTAACTTCATGTTGCAAAAAAAAAAAAAAAAAAAGAATCGCGCCTCGTCACTTTAAAAAAAAAGAAAAAAAAAGAAATGCGAGTATTTGGCTACGTAGTGTCACTATTTCCGTGGAATATATTTTTTCCTAATCAGGGAAAGACTATGCTCCTGGTGTATATTTATCGCGAAAAACTTTATTCAAAGCGGATACACAGAGAAAGATATAGAATATACCAAAAGTGGCTTGCTCACCAAACATCAAATCGAAGAAGTTATGCTGAATGATATCGAAACAATCAAGAGCGTCTTTAATTTATTTTTTTCCAATCAGAGTTGAAGGAGAGAGCTATATTGGTTCTGAGACCATGTTTACACAATAAAGCAGCCATCACCAGGTGGCAAAAGAGGTTTGCTTCAACTGTTAAAGATATGTTACTGGCATTTAATTTTAAATAACAATGAGTGGGACATCAAGTCCATTCAGCCGCCCCACTTGTCGGTTTCGCTTAGATTAATATGCAACGATTACGCTATTGCGATCCTCTGGAATATTAAGATTCTTAATTATGGTGCTAGAAATTTAAGATATTGCAAATTTAGTTAAGGACACTCTGCATAAAAAAAGAAAAAAAAAGTCGGGCATAGGTTTATAAAAAAATTCGTTCTCAATTTTATAATTAATATTAATTAATATATTACCGTCTACAATTCTTCCGAAGAATATAACGAGTTTACAGTTCTCCAGGCTGCATTCTAATGTTTACAGCGTTTTTGCCGAGAACAGCCGATGGAGGGCAGAAAAGAGTCCAAACGTTCCGAAATCCTGGAGTTGCGTTTTGTACCTTTTTGTGGTTACTATTTAACGCTTTTCTTCTTCGCTGCGGTTCTGTCGTTCAGATTACTTAGCCGGCCCGAGAGAAACTGCGAATGAGTTCACCCGAACTCATTTCGTAGTGAATATCACTTTATGTGAATTTCATTGCCTGTTCCCGTAGGTGCACTGCACAAATGTCATTCGGTAAAAGTTTCATTTATTGATTATTACATTAATATTGCGTGCGAGAGAGATATCACTAACCCGACTCGGCACAACTGTGCTTATTACAATAATAGTAATATCAGAATGACTGCTCAGAATCTTGTCGCGTCGACACTGGCTGTGAAATGAAATGCTCTTTTTACCTTGTAGTTCTACTGCCAATAACGTTTTTTCGATATAAAAACAAAAGAAAGAAATCTGCGGGCAGTGTAACCTGCGTTTATATAAACAAGCGCATTTGAACTGTTGATTAATAACTGTCAGTGAATGAATTTCGATAAATGCCCTACGATTACCATTTGTGTTTATTTTTGTCAAAAAATGTCACGAACATACCCAGTTTCGAATCAGAATTAATTTGTAGTTAATTTATCAAGAATCTACAGAGCAAGTGAGGTCAGTGCGGAGAAACGCAGGAGCTATTTTTGGCATCAAGATGCCCGGAAGTTTCTCTCAGCTCGCTCTGTGAGGGTTCGACGAGCAGCCATTTCTTAGGCTGTTACTTGGAGCATCAACCCTGTACTTGCCACGCTTTGTGTCTGTTTTACGTTATTAAAATGATTCATTATTTGTTTCTTACTAAACGCACACCAGCCCTCCCAGGTGTACTCGAAGCCAATCCTATAAGTTTATTTCTAGCAAATATTACATGAAGGGGTTGTGATCTTCAATATGAGAGCGGTACGTGATGGTCTAAGCCAGTGGTTCCCAAATGGGGTCCGCGGACCCTAGAGGGTCCGCGAAGCCACTTCTAAGGTCCGCAAAACCCTCAACAATTTTTTTTTTTTCAGTTGGCAAGGTTTTTTGTAGTTTAGATTGGCCGTGACCAGTCTTGTACACTTTACTAAAAAAGTAATCGATTACAATTACTATTACTCTTAACTAAAAAGTATTTGATTAGATTACTTGATTACTCGACAGCAAAAGTAATTGGACATTACTTTAAAAGTAACCGTTACTTTTCCGATTACTTTATTGTGTGAAGACTTACATCTTTAGTGCTCATAACAATGAACTACTTCCTACCCCAAAACCTTGCTTGTCACAAAGACCACGTAGGGAAATACGGAATCTTGACGTGCATTTGAAGTGGCTTTGTTATATTTTGCATCCGCTTTAGACATTCTTCGGTTCTGGTTCTCCTACGGGCTGCGAGTAGATACCGTAAGCAGGATTGTTTATTTTCTGTGTGTGTGCGCGTGAGGGGGTTAGTTTGAACGAAGGACTTACAAAGCTACATTCTGTTCCCTCAAACTCCGCCCTGAATGGCCTTTGTCACACACTGGGGCTTCCTGCGGCTTCCCAATCCCAGTCCCAACTCTAAGCAAAACGGACATTCCACAGAAACAGTACATCCAAAGGGGTTAACCTCGTTTCCTACAGCTCCGCAAAATCTTTCTTTTTTTCCGTTCGGAAAAACAAGCAAATTTAATTTTCGTCATTTCAGAAAAAACAGGCGTGTTCCTCGGGGGGGGGGGGGGGGTCTTGTGGAAAAATAGTAACGGTTACAAGTAATTTTTATTACTTCAAAAAGTAATCAGATTACTCTTGTGATTACTGCCAAATCAAAGTAATTAACTGATTACAAAAATTACTCCAGAAAGTAATCGAATACAAGTAATTCGATTACTTGTAATGCGTACGGTACAAGTCCGGCCGTGACTAATTTGCAACCTGCTTCCGGAACTACGACAGCAATCCGCACGAGATCATCTCGGTCACCTCCTTTCCCTCTTCCCACACCTTCCCGAACTACGTGTCTCGGGTGCCCCGCGGCGGGATTATCATATCGCATATCTTGACCAAAATGAAGTGATGTGGCACCTTTGTTTTATGTTTTCCTGCTACGTAGCAATAAAAGGCACCTGTTTCATGCTCCAAATCTGTTACCTTACTTACGTACCCCCCCCCCCCCCGCTGGAAGGGGTCCCCCATCACTGCCAGCGGTCCGCAAGGGGTCCCCGACACATCCATGGCTGGGAACCACTGGTCTAAGCACCTTGCCGAAGGGGTTGTGATCTTCAATATGAGAGCGGTACGTGATGGTCTAAGCACCTTGCCGATACTACCTCACACCCAGGAACATGCTAGTTATCACAGAGAGTTTCTTTGATTATAGTCGCTTTCAACCTGCGCCAGATTAAAGCAGTAACAATTAACTGACCTTCTCTTTTTCTCCCCGGGAGGCCGAGCCGCTGGAACGGGCGAAAATTAACCCACACGAAGCCTGAGTTGGCGACATGAACACTGCAGTGTCTGAAAGGCAATCACCTTTCGTCTGATCATAGTGATGAAGTGCAGCCAATGGAATAACAGAAACTAAGTGTGAATGATTCGATAACTATAGTATACGCATATGAATCTCCCCATAAAGTGTTTTTACCATAGCCTTTCGTGGTAACAAAATATATGCTGATTACCATGTAAGATGATTGTCATAAGATGTATACAGAGTTACTTATCGCCTTGCCAATATAAATAGTTACACTTGTTTTGGAGTTGGGTCCCGGTCACAACGAAGACCCTTCTGCTTTGTACCAAACGGAAGGCAGTTGTTGAGACGTCCGTTTCGTCAGCAGACACTTCGGAAAAGGCAACAAACAACGCTACAACAGTAGCGCCCATACCTCAAATGATGCGCAAGCTTCTTTGGGCTGTCTACCATGGGTAAGATCTCTCGAGATGTTCAACGCCGCATGTAGTATAATTGGTTTTATTTGAACTGGTGTATAATTCATCTTGAATACAGCAATTATAATCGTACCAGGCGCGTACCGCGAAAAAGGCACGATCGGTAGAACTCGTGTGCCATCTGTCGGGAGTGGCGCCAGCTACGGCGGCCTCCCTCATCGAGGAGGGACGCCTCTTTTGCCCGCCGTTATGGGGCAATCAGGAGATCACCCGATACACTACATCAGGGGTCTCAAACACGCGGTCCGCGACTCGCCGGGAGGCGGCCCGCAGGCAAGGGGCTACGAGTCCCGAGTCCCCATGTCTCGAGCGCTAGAAATGGCCTGCGGAATAGTGATCTCATTTCGTCACTTACTTTTCGCTCGAAAAGTAGGTCTGCTCTTTTAAGGTATTCACATAGTTGATACTTATTTGTATTCATTGAAATTTTGTTTCGATTTAAATTTGCTTCTCAGCTTTTTTGTAATTTACAACCATTCCGCTACTAGGCTACAAGCGGAAGCTGTTGACTGAAGGATGCATCTCGGCTACGCGAACTCTCGATCAGCATGAGCAACTGCCAAAAAAAAAAAAAAAGCTACGAGATCGGGATTTTCGTTTTAAAAAATATATCAATATTAAAAGACAAGTATTTGTTCGAGTGCTGTACTAAAAATCATCAGGACAGCAACAACTGTCATATAAACTGATTGTTTGTTTAGGGACATTTAGAGCTTGGTTAATTCCTGGGTGAATTGAGCAGTGGGAACGACAGTGTACTTGTTCTATTAAAAGGCTATACGTGTTCTATTAAAAATGTTGCACTTCTATTAAAATGCCAGCACGTTGGCGTTGCGTTGCCATTTTAATTCTTATCACATCAGGTCATGGCCCAAAGTAGTCTTAGAGACAAATCAAAGCTAAAGGTGGCACTGGCTAGACTCTGAGTTTACAAAAAGTATATACAACGAAGTCTCTTCCTCCCCCCCCCCTCAACCCTCCCTCCCTTTTTCGTTGGCCCTCGACCTTCCCGATGTGGGATATCTGGCCCCCACACCCAAATGAGTTTGAGACCACTGCACTACATAAACCTCCTTCAGTTTTTTTTATCATGTTTTCTTTTTCTTTTGCGCTCGCTTTTGCTGGTTTCTTTTCTTTGCTTTTGATTTTTTTCTGGCTGTTAGCAGAGAGATTTTTAAAGAGAAACAGCTCCACTGCACTGAGTATACGTCGGTGTAGGAGCGCGGCGATGTCTGTAGCGACGAAGAGTCGTGCTTGGAAGTATGTGAAAAATCTCAGCAAGGTTGACAACATATGTCACAGGCTCTCGTAACGGTTTAAGTAGGGAAAATAAATATGCAGATTTCGCTCAATAGATATCTGCATGCCACCGACTCAAAAAGATGAGAATTCTTCGGTCACGCTTATTCTGCAACAAGCAGTTTTACACAGCGCGACACTGTTAACGCGACGACATCGGCGATTTGCTTTTCGCACATTAAATTTTAAGAGAAAAGCTAGAAAAACCGGCGTTCACTTGTTCGAGCTACCAGCTCATTTCGAATGGTTTTTGAAAATGGTATCCAGTGTGACAACTCACCTACTGGTTTTTTGGGCGTATGCGCTGCTACTAGACAGCTAAAATTACCACAAATGAACATACAACGTTCACCTATTATGTAGCTTGGTGTCTTAGAATTGTATTCCAAAAAAAAAAATTTGATATCCAGTTAAAAAAAAAGTTGTTATTTATCTCTATGGTTCGTGTTTACGTGAAAACCAGTGCGTTGAGTCGCGAAAATTTCATTTATTATTTACAACGTGTGGATCGTGTGTTGATTAAAAAAGAATATATATATATATATATATATATATATATATATATATATATATATATATATATATATATATATATATATATATATATATATATATATATATATATATATATATAGGGAGTATGTATACATACACATATGTATATATTTTGACCGCCCTTGAATTAAACTAGGTTTTCTGTTTAGAATGTTTTATTCAATAACTGGATCATCCGGCTCGTGTTTCGAAGGAAAACATGGTTTCATGTTCCGAATTATAATTTTTTGGTACTTTGAGGATCATCCTTACCTGAAGTAATGTCGGTTTCGTGTCCCGAATTTTTCTTGAGATTATTAATGCGAAAGCATTAACTGTCCCATGGAGCGAAACTGGCGTTGTCTGTAACCGTCTGTAGCAGCGAAACGGCAGTTAAATTCCCATTAGCCCAAAGCACAGCAACGCAGATGCTTCGTCACGGAAGTCGGGGGAGGGGGGGGGGCGCTCATTGTCAAAGCGGACGCGTCTCAAAAATAAAACACAAAGAAAAGCACAGCAACACAGATGCATCGTCGCGGAAGGCGTGGAGCCGGCGGGGTTCGCCGCGCCTGCGCAGTGGGGGAGCGTGACGTCACCGCCGGAGCGCCATGTGCGATAGGAAGACGTGACGCGCTGCTTGTAGAAATGCATTCGCATTCCTACACTTAAGCAGTCTCAAGTATCTTGGTGACCTGTACATTCTTGATTTTGCTTGCGTGTCTCGAAATTTCATAAGATGCCCAAGCTTCGTTTGATAACAGAACCCAAGATTCGTCTTCCCAATGTTTTTATACAATTTAACCTCTGTGGCTCGCGTTTTTCTAAAAAAAAAAAGAAAAAAAAGAACGTTTTTTTTTTATTATAGGCAGCATTCTTTAAAAAGAGACCTGAGTCTTTACAGGTTTGTTTCATAATTCGGCCTGTGTTGCACGATATCAATCAGCAGCACGCAAAGCAGAATACGATCTGGGGGTTGGCGGGAGTGGAGGCACTTATTTGCAGCAAGGTGTGTAAATAAACAACAACAACTAGGTTTCCTGATTAGAATGTTTTATTCAATAACTGGGACTTTTGGCTCGTGTTTTGTGTCTCCAATACTAATTTGTTTGACCCGGTCACCTCAATTCTTCTGGTTAGTGTCCAGCATTTTTTATTCGTAATATTTATTTCACCCGCGTGACTCGAAAGCTTTGCTTGGTAACACAACTCGAGATTTGTGTTTAGAATGTTCTTTATGCCATTCATGCAATGTGATTCGCGTTTTTGTAAAACGAGAACTAGGTTTCTTCTCCACTTTGTAAATTTTATTATTGGGCCATTCTTCTGGGAAAAAGAACGCGAAATGTTTTCTTCCAGGTTGCATTTTTTATAAATGGAAAAGTGTAGAGTCTCATAAATCAGTAGCACCCAAGCCAAATAGTCTCCCGTTTGATGGGCGCGAAGGCCGTTATTTGTCTTATAAATTCATCAACTTGACCAGATTCCCCCGCATGGGCAGATTACGATAAGTTGGTTAGGCTTATCGAAATTTTTTCTATCAATGTTTATTGCTCTTATTTACAAAAAAAAAAAAGCATTGAGTCTTATGTTCTTACTTTATTATTTAGAACCTGCCCGGTGTGTGTCCATGGCAAAAAAAAATAATAATAAGAAGCATATTTCGATTACTCTGGCAGAAAAAAAGGTTTCCCGATTTGAGTGTTTGTCTTAATAACTGGGTATTTTTGCTCATGTTTCGTGTCTTCAATACTTCGTTGACCCGGTGACCTCACTTGATCTGTGTATCGTGACCAGAAATTGTTTTATTGATAATATTTATTTGACGCACGTGGCTCGTCATTACATAAAATACATAAGCTTTGTTTGGCAACACAACTTGAGACTCGTGTTTCGAATGTGATTATGTGCTTCAGTGCCTTTGGTTCGCGTTTTTGTAAACTAAAAAAAGCACAAGGCTTCTTATCCCCTTTGAAATTTTAGTATTGAACCCTTTTTTTTAATATTTATTACTTTTATAGATTGTTGGTTTTATAAATGGCCCTGTGTGGCACCTTAAAAATCACACTACACAAAAGACAATTTCGCAGTTGACTGGGGTAGGGGCTTTTTTTTTTAAATCCATCTTTGTACTTGATTAGATCCCGACAAATACATAAAACAAAAAACAATGCTTAC
>JAZHYW010039979.1:0-15959 GCA_037355805.1 Ixodes ricinus
TCCTGTTTACAGAAAAAAACAATGTGTAGAGTGTTCTATATTTCATTTATTATTTAGAACGTGTGGGATGTGAGTCCACAGCAAAAAAAACATATTTGGGCCACTCGTGTTTTTACAAAAAAAAAAAAAAAGGTTTCGCGATGATACGTTTTTTCTTGATCTTATTTGTTTTATCAATTCATGAACTTGACCAGTTCCTCCCAGGGGCAGATTAATATCGGCCGGTTTTGTTTCTCAGAAACGTTTTATCGATGTTTACTGCTCGTTTTTACAAAAAATAAACCAATAAAAATGCTTAGAGGCTTATATAATTCATTTAATATTTACAACATGGGGGAGGTGAGGACAAAGGAAAACACACACACACACACACAATGGACCACTTGTGCTTTTACAAAAAAAAAGTAGTTGCGATTTGAGTAATTTTTTTTAATGGCAGGTTCTTATATGTTTTATCAATCCATGAACTTGACCAGATGCACCCACAGGGGCAGACTAATACAAGCGCAGTTTTGTTGCTCAAAATGTTTTATGAATAGTTTCTTGCTCGTTTTTGCAAAAACAAAATGCTTGGAGCCACTTATTTCCTTATTATTTAGAACTTGGTTGGATGTTTGTCCATAGAAAAAAATATATTTGGACCACTCATGATTTTACGAAGCAAAAAACTAGGTTTCAAGTGATTAGAATGTTTTTTCCTCAATGGCAGGCTCTTATTTGCTGTATGGCAATCGGTGAACTCGACCAGATGCCTCCTGCATTAAGATGTGCCGGTTTTTTTTGTCGAAATTTTTTTAATCGATGTTTTATTGCCCGTGTTCACAAAAAAAAAAAAAAAAACAATGCTTAGGGTTTATATATTCCATTTATTACTTAGAACCTGTGGGATGTGTAAGTCCACTAAAAAAACATATTTGGACCACTCCTGTTTTTACAAAGAAAAAAATATAGGTTTCCTTGATTAGAATGTTTTTGTCAATGCCAGGCTTTTATTTGTTTTACCGATTCATCAACTTGATGAGATTCACCCCGAAAGGTCAGAACATATAAGCCGTTTTTGTGGCTAGTAAAGTGCTCTATCCATGTTTCTTACTCATGTTTAAAAAAAAAATGCTTAGAGTCTTATATATTTCATTTATTATTTAGAGCATTTGGGATGTGAGTCCATAGAAAAAAACCATATTTGGATCACTGTTGTTTTTACAAAGAAATGAAATGTTTCGTTGTCATCTTTTTTTAAATGGCAGGCACTTATTTGTCTTATCTATCCATGAACTGACCAGATGCGCACTCATAGGCAGATTAATATAAGCCGGTTTTGTTTCTCAGAATTTTTTACTCGGGGTTTCCTGGACACCTTTATTGAAAAAAATGTTTTAAGTTTTATGTCATTTATTATTTAGAACATGTTGGATGTGTGTGCATAGAAAAAATATATTTGTACCACTCAAGTTTGCACGAAGAAGAAAACTAGGTTTCGCGATTAGAGCGTTTTTCTCAATGGCAGGCTTTTGTTTTATCAGTCCATGAACTTGACCGATGACCCGCAGGAGCAGATTTAAATAAGCCGGTTTTGTTTCTCGAAAGTTTCTTTATCGATGTTTATTTCTCGCGTTTACAAACCAAACAATGCTTAGAGTCTTATATATTACATTTATTATTTAGAATATGAGGATGCCAGTCATAGAAAAAACATATTTAAACAACTATTGTTCTTACAAAAAAAAAAGGTTTCGCGACTGTCCCTTCAACTAAAGGTGTTTTTTTTTGTTTTTTACAGCTGCAGTGGGGGATTATACAGGGTGGGACCACGAACCATCCGTGGTCCCACGGACGACTTTAAATGATGAGTCGCAACCAGCGTCGTAAGACGTAGTAGACTAAAATATTAAAATAAATATTGACCAACGTTTCAGCAGCTTCGCGTGTCATTAATATGTAAAAGTTACTGGGGTTAAGCTCTCAAACTTGACGTCCCGAAATTCTTGCTAGTCTTCTGAGGAGCACCTAAATTTCTTGGTTCTGTGATAAATTCATATATAAAGTGTATAACTACAGCCACTTTCGGCCAGTTACTGGTCGAAAGTCAGTGGCCAGTGGTTAAAAAGGTTAAAAATGTGTTCCAAACAGGCTGAAATACTGAGACAGTCAGCAAAAGCAATCTGCCATCTTCTTAGCAATGAACTGGATCCCGGAGCGATATGCTCTGTGCGCTGTTATGCGTGTGTGCTTTCTAAAGTCCAGTGGGGCAGTGATTCCGACTATGCTTGACATTGTCAACGTGCAGTGCGTTTATGTGTACAGTTAAAGCGCATTCGAAGGCTGGAAGAATCACGAACCCATAATCACAGTTTAAGATCAGAAGGTCATGGTGCACTTTCTGCTCTTGATCGAATTAGCCAGCGAAGACACACTAGAGGAAGACAGCAAGAAGCCGCGAAATAGAGTTTGCGGTCTCCGCAGGGGACACCCGCGTAAGTAGGTGTTTGGTGAGTGGCGTCACCACGGATCCCGAGCAACGTGGGTTCACCCACCCAAGTCTGGTTTGCGTGGCAGGCCCGTGTCCGGGGGAAAGGGCATCCTGGTGGATGAGGCTGAATCCAGTCATATATCGGACCCTCCGGGCCCCCCTCGCGTCTTGCGGACGGGTGTCCTGGCAAGGCCCAGCCAGAATGATTCAGTCCAGTCAGTCGCTCTCTTCTTCCACTGTCCCCTCTCATCTTCCTATTTTCACCCTCTCCCTACTTTGCCTTTTCTCTCTCCTTTGGCGGCCAAGGGCCAACCGTGAGTGGCGATAGATACCTCCATCTTGAACCGCACTTGGGTATAGTGTCTGGGCAGCACTGATAGCCCAACGTATCCAGCAAGATCCCCCTTTTTGTTTTGTTATGGTTCGTTGGCGGTCCACGTGTTGGGCTCGGTGGTGGACGGTGTACCAAAGGCACCGGTCCTTTTGCCTTCTCATGGCTTCGCGCACTCAAAAATCCCGAATCGAGCTGGCTTCTATGAGGGCCGGCCGTGCTCCCTCACTATTTCAAACACTAGCGAACCAGTAACCTACCCTCGTTTTCTTGTAGTCCATGTTACAAGTGACATTCTACCTTTGTCCAAGATTTCACCCTTTTTCGTGGCCAAGTGCCTCGAACAAGTGATTGTAAAGTCTTATAAAGCAAAATGCTGGCTGGCTGGGACCTCCTTGTTGAGGTAGACAACAAGGCTGAAAGTACTGCATTACTTAAAGACCGACGACCAGTTCGCGCTTTCCACTTCTCCTCCGCTTCCTCTCTCCCCCTTCTACCCTATCCACCGCTGCCTGTTTCATCCTCCGCCAGGTGAGGAGGATCTTCTGCCTTGCAGAATCTCGTGTCTGGTCGTCAGCCTTTAAGTTGATAAGCCTAAGAGGCTACAAGTTACTGTACCTCAGCGGACGCCTAAAACTCTCCGGGGCATCATCTCGCGGAGATGATCTCCTCGAGTGCAGTGAAGAGGAAATCCTTGAGGGTCTGCGCAAAAACGCTGTTGTTTGCTGTTCGAAAGATTACTACTGAGGCCGGAGGGATGTGAAAACCGTACAAGTCACTTAAGGCTTAACTTTGAAATGCATGCCCTTCCCTCTACTGTTAAAGCAGGCGTTAGAGGAGGATATTTGAATTGCAGAGTCCGTCCCCATTTATTCCGAACCCGCAGCGCCGTTTCCGCTGCCAACGTTTTGGGCGCGGTTCGCGTAACTGGCGTGGGAAGGAAACCTGTGAAAAACGTGGTGGGACTGATTATGTCACCGATATTTACGAAAACTACCTCATGTGTGCCAACTGTGGTTTTTTCTTTTGCTCGCTCCTTCCCCAAATGGAAAAAGAAAGAGAAGCAGACACATAAAGTAAAGCGTAACCTTAGTTAAATCGGGTAGCGAAAGAAGAAGCTCCCCTTCCAGGCACGGGGTTCATATGCCCAGGCAGTGCAATGTCCTGCCCGTGCCTCTGGCATCACACGGAAGCCAGGCCGATCGGACGACGCTCTATTGGCCAAAGGTCGAAACACGTTCATCTGATGAGAAGATGGACGATAGCTGCGTACCGTCTGATGACGACTTGCACTTTTCAGAAGAGTCGACACAGTCATTGACTCTGTAAGTGTTCTGTGATAGAAGTAGACGCACCGGCATTTTTAAGAGTCACAAAGACTGGTTCGCACACTTGGAACTGCTTTCTATAGGAGAGGCTGAAAACCGGTTTCAAGCCTCTTGTGACTGACTGCCTACGACCGTCTGCGCAGCGGTCGTAAGCTTCCCCACGAGGCTTAAAACCAGCTTTTAGCCTCTCCGGTCGTAAATAGTCGCAAGTGTGTGAGTCAGCCGTTATCGCTCTTAAAGATGCCGGTGCGTCTACTTTCCCACAGAAAACTCAAGAGTGAATCTCTTCACTACCTTCGTTTATTTCCTCTCTCTTTCTTTCTCACTCCTAACAGGGCCAATGACTGTGATCCATGGAGGAAAGTTTTGCGAATGGCGAGAGAGTAAATATACCTAGACCTAAATCGAAAGACTGCGTTATGACAATGAGCATGACGTTAGCTTACGTGAAGCGCCAAGCTCGATTTCATGCCGCACTTCAGGTTTAGGTCGAATCATGGTTTTGGTCTCGTCAGCCGTAGACCTCCCTCCGTCGATTGAAATCGTTGGCTCTGCGAGAGCTCTGAGGGAAACGATAGGCATGGGAATTTGTCTAGAGTCTAGAAAACGCGCATTTTAAATATTAAAGGGTTTACTGTTTGGTTTTTAATCGAAAAAGGGAAAGAAAAATTTCCAGATAAGAGTCACGAAAATTGATTCTCGCTTTCTTGCAAATAGAGGAGCAACTGGCTTTGTGGTCCAGAAACGTCTAATTGCCGTGATGTTTACACATTTCACGATTTTGTTTTTAAACGAATGAAGGCAGGTACGTTCGGCTTCGTGAAAAATAAAGGGCACGTTCCACTTTGTAAATGAACGTTGAGTTTTTAAGTTTGGTTTTGCTCGAATCGTTCATTTAAACTTCGTGCCGATAATCGTCTATTAGAGCGTCTGGCGTCGGCTAACATATTTCTTTGGGTTAAAAATTGGCAAGCTCCACGCACCTCGACTTCGCCGAGTGCACCAAGCGGTCGCTTGAGCGCTCTATCCGTGCATCACGGCATACCGCGAAGGCGCTGTCCGAGTCAATTTAAATGCAGAAGCGCAGCTGCGGACCGCGCGCGTGCAAGCTGTCCCATGAATGTCAGCGAGGGACGCGAGGGGCGGGACGTCGTTCTTTTCAGCCTCGCGCTCCTGCTATTAGCCGCTCGCTGGTCAACCCACGAACACCGCTGGCCGACCAAGTGCGCAAGCGCGTCCCCGGCCTGACTGACCCGCGTCGAGTTTCTGCACGAGCGCACTTTCTTCCCGTCCTGATTGAATGATCAGACCAGCAACAACGCGGACAGCGAGCCGGTCGTGAGTGACGGTGTTTAACCAACCGCGCCGCGAACGCCGCGACCACGGTTGACCATCTGTGACGGCTCACAAAAGGGGTCTAAGCCCCGAGCGCCAAGCCTAATCCCGAGAGCGCTGCTAACCCTTTACCAGCGTTGCGGACCTTGGGCTGGGAAAGCACGCTCGCGGGGGGACTCCCTCCTTCGAGGCGGAAATTGACCATTTGTGATCGTCTCCGCCCGGCGGGACGTTCGCTTTTGTTTGGACTTTTTCCCCCGATTGAGCGCGACTCCGCGGCCGCTTGCTGGTCCCGCGGCGCTCGGCCCACGCGTGTGTTGAGGGTCGCCCGCGCCGGAGACCCGCCATTCAGGACACCCCTCTCTGGCTCCCTGTCTGTTGCCCCCCGGCGGCAGCAGCGAGGGGAAGGGTACGTGGGGCCCGACCCCTCACCGAAGCTGTGCCCTCTTCTTCTAACCCTTGGAGCCTCAGTTCTTCACTGTGTGATTGCTCGAGGCACCTCAAAATCGGCCATGACCGGGCAGCGCGGTTTTCACTTTCTTCCTTGCTTTGTTTAAGGCCTGGTTACAATGCGTCCAATGAGTTCGCTTTTCTGCAGAACACGAATACAGACAATTATGAAGCCGAAATAGAAGGGGTCCCAGTGAATCACGAAGCCCACAAAACGATTAGATCTAAAAATGCCCGAGTTAAGCATCATCTTATCGTCCCCGCACACATCACATGTTTCTGGTCTAATCGTATTTGGAACTTTCTTGTTCACTGGGATCCTGGTATTGTTTGTCCTAATGCGTTATCTCGTGTCCTGCAGGAATGTGAACTCACAGATCGGTTTTGGAGTGCATTTTACTCTTCAAAAGGGGGAATTAATTTGAAGCCTCTCTCTTTTCTAAATATAGGACTTTATTTAGTTGAGAGACACACTTTTGTCACTGCCCCCAAGAAACCATTAGAATTTCCACTTCTTTTCTGTCATTGTATGAAATCCAGTCCCTATAGAGACGAAGTAATTACCGCTCAGATTTACCCGATGGATCGAAGCGCACGCCCTTAAATATTCGCCAAAAGTGAGCGGGCGCCGGGCACAGAACGGGTGGCCTTGTCGTTCGTAAAGTAAAGAAACAAGGCGCAGAAGAACCTTAAAGGGGCCATGGAATGATTTTTCGGCTTCTTCCTCCTTAGCTTTCCTCCTCAACTCAAAAGCAAAATGAGAAATCACATGGTTGTGATACTGTATGCACCGGAATGCGATGACTCCAAACTTCCATCCTGCTTTTTGAAGAACACCCATGAAACTTGTCATTCTCAAGTAACGGTAAGTGCCGTCACGGCACTCATGGCCATGAACGCGAATCAAATTTTCGTCGACGGATTGGTTGTTGACGACCACACACATCCGAGCGACTCAGTGCTAGTGGTCAATGCAGTGACTGGGCTCGGCTGACGTGCTTTTGGGTATCGCGGATGTGTCGCAGTGATACGGCGGAGAGGTTTTGTAGGAAAGAGTACGAAATAGTTCGCTATATTTTCAAATTGTCATACCGAAAATCAATATTTTGATTTTTACCCACTTTCAATTGGCCCACTAAGTGATGCGCGATTAGTAAAATCGAAATGTAAAATCCTTTATCCCGGCAAAATTCATTTCGCGCCCATTCTAATGATCATAATTTTCAGGTGTCTCATCTAGGCGCTAGGTGATACACAACTTGGCCGGCTCACGATGCTACAGGGTGTTTGATTTTTATTCGGACATGTTTTCTTTTTCTTTTTAAATAGTCTTCGCCTTGTATTTATCAGGCTCGGATTACATTAGACGAGGGAATAATCCTCAAGACAAGTTAAGTAATTAACTTAAACCACTCCATGAACTTTATTTTGTAGTTTTAGCGGTGATGTCGGAATTGCAGTATTGACGGCAATTACGGTTAAAGGCCAGGACCAATTTAAAGGAGTTGCGAAAATGTCATATTTTTTTAGATAATAATCGAACAATTTTCGCGTTTTATTCTACTGGATTTAAAATTGCGCTCAAAGCAGCGTCGCAAGCCCTGCCCGCAATCGCGATTGAAAGAACAATGCCATTATCTTTGAGAGTTTATATACAACGCTTTGATGATTTTAAAATATCTGGCGGATCTCGTCCGTACACTTTTCTGAACTGCTGAACTGCCGTTGAACTACTGCTCGGCGTTTTACTTTCGTGATACCACGAAACACACTGTGTTTCCTCCTTCTTTATCGCCATGTTGAAAAAAATAATCGCCTCGTCGCCATAAAAAAAAAGGATACGATATGTTGGCTACTGTAGTGCCACTATTTTCGTAGCCGCTATATTTTTCCTCATCAGGAAGCTCCTGATGTATATGTATTGCTGAAAACTTTATTCAAAGCGGATACATAGAGAAAGATAGAGAATATACCATAGTGGTTTGCTCGCCAAAAGTCATATCGAAGAAGTTATGCTGAATGATATCGAACAATCAAGAGCGTCTTTAATTTTTTTCCTTCTTCAGTGTTGAAGGAGCGAGCTATCTTGATTCTGGTACCACGTTTACACAATGGAGCAGCCATCACCAGGCTGTAAAAGAGGTTCCTTCAACTGTTAAGATATGTTACTGCCATTCAATTTTAAATAACAATGAGTGGGACATCAAGTCCAGTTTGCTGAGGTTAGCATGTGACGATTACGCTATAGTGATCCTTGAATATTAAGATTCTTAATTATGGTGGCAGAAATTTAAGATATTGCAAATTTAGTCAAGGACCCTCTGCATAAAAAAGAAAAAAGAACAAGTCGGGTATAGGTTTATATAACAAAATTCGTTCTCGAGTTTATAGATTAGTATTAAATAATATTGTATTACCGTCTACAATTCTTCCGATGAAGATATAACGATTTTGCAGTTTCTGGCTGCAGTCTGAAGTTTACAGCGTTTTTCCGAGAACAATCGATAGAGGGCGAAAGAGACATATGTTCCGAAATCTTGGGGTTGCGTTTTGCACGCTTCGTGGTTATTATTTAACGACTTTTCTTCGTCGCTGCGTTTCTGTCGTCCAGATTACTTAGTCGGCCGAGAGAAACTACGAATGAGTTTTACCCGAACGTATTTCTTAGCGAATATCACTTTATGTGAATTTCATGGCTGCTTCCCGTAGGTGCGGTGCGCAAATGTCATTCGGTAAAAGTTTCATTTACTGATAATTACATTAATATTGCTGGCGAGAGAGATGTCACTAACCTGACTCGATGACAACTGTTGACTTCTAAATAATAGTAAGATTAGAATGTCTGCTCAGAATCTTGTCGCGTCGACACTCGCTGTGAGATGAAATGCTCTTTTACCTTGTAGTTGTACTGCAATAACGTTTCTTTCGATATAAAAACAAAAGAGAAGAAATCTGCGGGCAGTGCAACCTGCGTTTATATCAACAAGCGCATTTGAACTCTTGATTAATAAGTGTCAGTGAATGAATTTCGATAAATGCCTACGATTACCATTTGTGTTTATTTTGTAAAACAAAATGTCAGAAACATACCAGTTTCTAATCAGATTTAATTTGTAGTTAATTTATCAAGAATCTACAGAGCACGTGAGGTCAGTGCGGGGAAACACAGAGGTATTTTGGCATCAAGATGAGCGGAATTTGTCTCTCAGCTCGCTCCGTGAGGGGGTGGACGAGCAGCCATTTCTTAGGCTGTAACTTGGAGTCGTCAACCCTGCACTTGCCCCAGTTTTTGTCTGTTTTACGTTATTAAAATGATTCCTATTAGTTCTTACTAAACGCACACCAGCCATCCAGGTGTGCTCTGAGCCAATACTATAAGGTTTTGCTAGCAAATACTACATGAAGGGGTTGTAATCTTCAATATGAGCGGTACGTGCGATACTACCTTAAACCCAGGAACATGCTAGTTGTCATACAGGTTTCTTTGATTATAGTTGCTTTCAACCTGCGTCAGATTAGAGCAATAATTAACTGACGTTCTCTTTTTTCTCCGCCGGGTAGGCCGAGCCACTCAAACGGGCGAAAATTAACCTACACGAAACCTGAGTTGGCAACATGAACACTGCGGTGTCTAGAAAGGCTACCACCTTTCGTCTGATCATAGTGATGAAGTGGAACCAATGGGATAAGAGAAACTAAACGTGAATGATTCGATAACTTTAGTATACGTATATGTATCTCCCTATAAATGTTTTTACCATAGCCTTTCGTGGTAACAAAATATATGCTGATTACCATGTAAGATGATTGTCATAAGATGTATACGAGTTACTTATCGCCCTGCAAATATAAATGGTTACACTCGTTTTGTAGTTAGCTCCCGGTCACAACGAAGGCCCTTTTATTTTGTACCAAACGGAAGGCAGTTGTCGAGACTTCCGTATCGTCAGCAGACACTCCGGAAGAGGCAACAAACAACGCTACAAGTGTGGCGCCCATACCTCCAAAGGATGCGCAAAGCTTGCTTCAGGCTGTCTACCCTGTGTAAGATCTCTTGAGATGTTCAACGCCCCATGTAGTATAATTGATTTTATTTGAACTGGTGTGTAATTCATCTGGAATAGAGCAAATATAATCGTACCGAGGCGCGTACCGCGAATAAGGCACATTCGGTAGAACTCGTGCTGCCATCTGTCGGGAGTGGCGCCAGCTACGGCGGCCTGCTTCATCGATGAGGACGCCTCTTTCGCCCGCCGGTACGGGGCAGTCAGGAGATCACCTGATACACTACAATAAACCTCCTTCACCGTTTTTTTTTTATCATGTTTTTTCTTTTATCATCGTTTTTTGTGCTCGCTTTTGCTCAGTTTCTTTTCTTTGCTTTCGATTTTTTTTCTGGGGGTTGGCAGAGAGATTTTTAAAGACGAAACAGCTCCACAGCACTGAGTATACGTCGGTGGAGGAGCGCGGGCGATGTCGTGGATAGCGACGAAGAGCCGTGCTTGGAAGTACGTGGAAAATCTCAGCAAGGTTGACAAAATATGTCACAGGCATTCGTAACAGGCTTAAGTAGGAAAATAAATATGCAGACTTCGCTCAATAGATATCTGCATGTCACCGACTCAAAAAGATGAGAATTCTTCGATCACGCTTATTCTGCAAAAAAAAAAACAAACAGTTTTACACAGCGCGGCACTGTTAACGCGACGACATCGGCGATTTGCTTTTCGCACATTAAATTTTAAGAGGAAAGCTGGGAAAACCGGCGTTCACTTGTTCGAGCTACCAGCTCATTT
Source organism: Ixodes ricinus (assembly GCA_037355805.1). NCBI lineage: Eukaryota > Metazoa > Arthropoda > Arachnida > Ixodida > Ixodidae > Ixodes > Ixodes ricinus. Next base: position 10,711 of record JAZHYW010039979.1, read on the forward strand.
CGAATGGTTTTTGAAAATGGTATCCAGTGTGACAACTACACCTACTGGTTTTTTGGGCGTATGCGCTGCTACTAGAAAGCTAAAATTACCACAAATGAACATACAACGTTCACCTATTATGTAGCTTGGTGTCTTAGAACTTGTATTCTGAAAAAAAAAATTTGATATCCAGTTAAAAAAAAAAGTTGTTATCTAGCTCTATGGTTCGTGTTTACGTGAAAACCAGTGCTTTGAGTCGCGAAGATTTTATTTAATATTTACAACGTGTGGGTCGTGTGTCCATTATAAAAAAATAATAAAAAGATAATATATATATATATATATATATATATATATATATATATATATATATATATATATATGTATATACATATGTATATATTTTGACCGCCCGTGAATTAAACTAGGTTTTCTGTTTAGAATGTTTTATTCAATAACTGGATCGTCCGGCTCGTGTTTCGGAGGAAAACATGGTTTCATATTCCGAATGATAATTTTTTGGTACTTTGTGGATCATCCTTACCTTAAGTAATGTCGGTTTCGTGTCCCGAATTTTTCTTGAGATTATTAATGCGAAAGCATTAACTGTCCCATGGAGCGAAACTGGCGTTGTCTGTAACCGTCTGTAGCAGCGAAACGGCAGTTAAATTCCCATTAGCCAAAAGCACAGCAACGCAGATGCTTCGTCACGGAAGTCACGGGGGGGGGGGGGCGCTCAAGGTCAAAGCGGACGCGCCTCAGAAATAAAACACAAATAAAAGCACAGCAACGCGGATGCTTCGTCACGGAAGCCTGTGGGGGCGCTCAATGTCAAAGCGGACGCGTCTCAGAAATAAAACACAAAGAAAAGCACAGCAACACAGATGCATCGTCGCGGAAGGCGTGGAGCCGGCGGGGTTCGCCGCGCCTGCGCAGTGGGGGAGCGTGACGTCACCGCCGGAGCGCCGTGTGCGATAGGAAGACGTGACGCGCTGCTTGTAGAAATGCATTCGCATTCCTACACTTAAGCAGTCTCAAGTATCTTTGTGACCTGTACATTCTTGATTTTGCTTGCGTGTCTCGAAATTTCATAAGATGCCCAAGCTTCGTTTGGTAACAGAACCCAAGATTCGTCTTCCCAATGTTTTTATACAATTTAACCTCTGTGGCTCGCGTTTTTCTAAAAAAAAAAAAAAAAAACGAACGTTTTTTTTTTATTATAGGCAGCATTCTTTAAAAAGAGACCTGAGTCTTTACAGGTTTGTTTCATAATTCGGCCTGTGTTGCACGATATCAATCAGCAGCACGCAAAGCAGAATACGATCTGGGGGTTGGCGGGAGTGGAGGCACTTATTTGCAGCAAGGTGTGTAAATAAACAACAACAACTAGGTTTCCTGATTAGAATGTTTTATTCAATAACTGGGACTTTTGGCTCGTGTTTTGTGTCTCCAATACTAATTTGTTTGACCCGGTCACCTCAATTCTTCTGGTTAGTGTCCAGCATTTTTTATTCGTAATATTTATTTCACCCGCGTGACTCGAAAGCTTTGCTTGGTAACACAACTCGAGATTTGTGTTTAGAATGTTCTTTATGCCATTCATGCAATGTGATTCGCGTTTTTGTAAAACAAGAACTAGGTTTCTTCTCCACTTTGTAAATTTTATTATTGGGCCATTCTTCTGGGAAAAAGAACGCGAAATGTTTTCTTCCAGGTTGCATTTTTTATAAATGGAAAAGTGTAGAATCTCATAAATCAGTAGCACCCAAGCCAAATAGTCTCCCGTTTGATGGGCGCGAAGGCCGTTATTTGTTTTATAAATTCATCAACTTGACCAGATTCCCCCCGCATGGGCAGATTAAGATAAGTTGGTTAGGCTTATCGAAATTTTTTCTATCAATGTTTATTGCTCTTATTTACAAAAAAAAAAAGCATCGAGTCTTATGTTCTTACTTTATTATTTAGAACCTGCCCGGTGTGTGTCCATGGCAAAAAAAATAATATTAGAAGAAGCATATTTCGATTACTCTTGTTTAGGCAGAAAAAAAGGTTTCCCGATTTGAGTGTTTTTCTCAATAACTGGGTATTTTTGCTCATGTTTCGTGTCTTCAATACTTCGTTGACCCGGTGACCTCACTTGATCTGTGTATCGTGACCAGAAATTGTTTTATTGATAATATTTATTTGACGCACGTGGCTCGTCATTACATAAAATACATAAGCTTTGTTTGGCAACACAACTTGAGACTCGTGTTTCGAATGTTGATTATGTGCTTCAGTGCCTTTGGTTCGCGTTTTTGTAAACTAAAAAAAGCACAAGGCTTCTTATCCCCTTTGAAATTTTAGTATTGAACCCTTTTTTTAATATTTATTACTTTTCATAGATTGTTGGTTTTATAAATGGCCCTGTGTGGCACCTTAAAAATCACACTACACAAAAGACAATTTCGCAGTTGACTGGGGTAAGGGCTTTTTTTTTAAATCCATCTTTGTACTTGATTAGATCCCGACCGTCGGAGCAGGAATGCCTGTGAAAGACAGTTTTGCTTTTACCTTTAATTTTTTTTTTTAATTTCTTATTTACAACCTATAAGTTGTGTGTTCATAAAACAACAACAACAACAAAACATAATAGGACCGCCGGTGTGGCTTGTATTCAAGAGAGAGAAAAAAAGTAGCTTTACTCTTTAGAATGTTTAATTCAATACCTTGGGCCTACGGTAGCATGTTTCAAAAGAAAAGCAGGGTTTGCTGTCCTGAAATTGTTTGATATAATTTGCCCTGTATTGCTGGCTTTCTTTTTTAGATGCGGAGCATCTCTTGCACAGGTCTATGTCCCGCGGCGTCGTAGTCCGCACTCGCACTACGCACGCGCAACTCTCCTCCTTCCCTCTCTCCAACAGCTGCGCGTTGCTCTCTCCGCTCTTTCTCTACCAGCACGTGCACTGCGCGTTCGTTCGCTTCTCTCGCACCGCGCGCGCACGCGCAATCTCCTCCTCCTAGTCCACTCTCCTTCAAGTGGGGAAAAAAATAAACGGCGAGCGGCGAGCGTTCCAAGTTTCTCTGCCGCGAGCCGCGACGAAGGCTCGCGTAGGGGGTTACGCTAGGGCAGTCGGTGGCGCCATCTCTCGACGTCAGCACGCAGCTGACTCTTTCCTCCGGAACCACACGATGCTCGCATCACCCCATGAGTTCCCCTCGGGAGAAAATGGTGTAATTTTTTTCTAAATAGGTTTCTGTCGAATACTATATAATAAGAAATGAATTGTGATAGTAGATTTTCACACCAATTGTTTTTGTTTTATTGCTGTTAGAGACCAAGATTTGTTTTTTTCGGATGTTTGACCTTGGTAGTGAACTGAAACCTAAGCTCAGTATGGCAAATATTTCTTAATGATTATTGGCCGCGTTGGCACGTGTCCACAACAATTTGGTGGGTTTTGTGATTCACATTTTTATTTATTTTAACTAAAAAGCGAGCTCTGGGGTTGTGTCAATGCACGAGCGCTCGTATAATGCATGCATCGTTTATGGCAACATGCTCGTGTTTGTACCTTCGACGTCGCCCCCACATGAAGCGAAAAAAAAAAAAGTCCCAAGAGTAGCATTCCGAATGTTTTGATATTATAGGCAGCAGTAACTCGCGTTTTTGCAAAAAGATAGGTTATCGGCCTTTGCGATGTTATTACTGGGCAGTGGGTTCTGAAATCGTAAGTTTCTTTCTGGGTTGTTAGTTTAATAAATGGGCCGGCGAGGCACCTAATAATCCGCAGCACGCTACACAAAAGACAATCTAGCGTTTGACAGGCTTGAAGGCTCTTATTTATTGTATCAAGATATTAACTTGACAAGATTCCGACCGCCGGGCCAGGTAAAAATGAAGCCTTTTATGGTTTCGCCCAGTTTTTCATTCAGCTCTATGGCTCGTGCTTAGGAGAAAACGAATGCTTCGAGTTTCGAGTATTTTATTTGTTATTTAGAACCTGTGGGTCGTGTTTTCCATAGATAATAACTGGGTCGTTTGGATCATGTTTCGAGAGGGAATCGAGGCGTGACAATAGACCGTTTGCTGCATTGCCCAAGCATCAAGGAGAGATGCAGGGATTGGTGTTCCACGCGCCGTACGCGCACGCTTTCCCCGTATAAAGGATTCGAAGTAAATAGCCAAAATAAAGCGTTAGCCGAACGCGCGTGCAATATGCCATTTGTTTCAAGGCCATTTGCTTTAGAAAGGATTAATACTGCTGACGTTCTATGGCACGATGCGGCGCGTGAACACCAATCCCTGCATTCTCCTTGATGCTTGGGCAATACAGCAAATGGTCACAGTGAGATGCCTACTGAATTTTTGGGTTTGGTGTATGCGCGTGGTCCAAAGAGCTAAAGTTAGCTCCAAGGAACATGCATATTTTACTTTTTATGTATCTTGGTATGTCTTGGCACTTTGTTCCGAAAAATATTTTGATACCCCGTTTTTGAAGTTTTTTTAAGCTCTATGTGTCGTGATTACGAAAAGACCAATATGCTTTGAGTCTCAGATATTTCGGTTAATATTTAGAACCAGTGGAAAGTGTGTCCATAGAAAAATATATTTAGACATGTCAGTGTTTTTATTAAAAAACTACAACTAGGTTTCCTTATTAGAATGTTTTATTAAATAACTGGGTCTTTTGGCTGGTGTGTCGTGTCTCGATTGATTTGTTTCACCCAAAAGGTACCATGAATTACCACAAAATTATACAAGATAATAATAAAAAAAAAACTCTTCAATATATTTATAGGAACTAAATCTATTTGAAGTCCCTGGCTGAGCACTGGGAAACCGGTGACCTCAATTAATCTTCGTGTTGTGACTAGGAGTTTTTTGTGACTGTATTTATTTTGACCCGCGTGAGCTCGACCAGCAAATAACTCATTAAACTCTTCTGGTTCGTGTTTTTATAAAACAAAAACTAGGATTGCTTTCCCCTTTGTAAATTTTATGATTGGGCCGCTTTTCTGTAAGAAAAAGAGGCGAATTTTCTCGTTCAGGTTGCATTTTTTTTTCAAATTGGGATGTAGTAGAATCTCAATTCAGCAGCATACACAAGCCAAACACAAATTCACGCTTAATGGGACTTGCAGTCTCTTAGTTGTGTTATCAATCCATGAACTTCTCCAGATTCCCCCCGCACGGGCAGATTTCGATCAGCCGGTATTGTTTCTTGAAAATTGTTTTATCCATGTTTATTGCGCGTGTGCACAAAAAATGAAACAAAAACAATGCTTAG